>ML685795.1:8646884-8753835 GCA_007922175.1 Pelusios castaneus
CTCTCTCTCTCTCTCTCTCTCTCTCTCTCTCTCTCTCTCTCTCTCTCAGAAAGACCACAGCTATATTCATTCCCTAAATTGGTGGCTCTCACCCTTTCCAGACTACTGTACCCCTTTCAAGAGTTTGATTCATATTGCATATCCCCCAGTTTCTCCTCATTAAAAAACTTTCTTACACAAACAGGAGATTTAAAAAACAACAACAACAAACATCAGAGTACACGATTACTGAAAAATTGCTGAGTTTCTCATTTTACCATATAATTATAAAATAATTCAATTGGAATATAAATATTGTCCTTATATTTCAGTGTATAGTTCTATTCAGTATATAGAACAGTAAAACAAGTCTGTATGAAATTTTTGTTTGTACTGACTTTGCTAGTGCTTTTTATTTTGTCTGTTGTAAAATTAGGCAACTATTTAGATCACGTGATGTACTCCTCGGAAGACCTCTGTATACCCCCAAGGTAGTCTTACCTTTGGCAGAATAAAGAATAAAGTGTCCCTGCCACCTCTAGCCCAGCTGCCTGAGATGGGGTAAAGTGGGATGGCAGGGCCCCAGGAAGTAGAGAAGAAGCAAGAGCTGAATATGCTGATTAGAGCAAGCCAGGACTCTGCCTAATGAGGCAAGCAGGAACAGCTGTCCCCCCAGCTGGCAGAAACATACAAACCAGCCAGGGAAGTACCAGGGGGAGGTGGGTAGGAGCCCTGCAGCTTAGTTTGCCTCCTGGCCAAAAAGAGTGAACACGTCAGTGCCTCGGGGCCAAGTGGACCTGATTTGGGAGTGGGGTTTGTACCTGTACACTGTAAATAAATGAGCCTGGGTGATTTCACCAGGTGACAGCTGTGAGTGCTCCTACCCTGGAGGAGCAAGACCACCCAGAGGATCCAGAAGGGCTGGGAGGCTCATGGCAATCTGTCAGAGTATCTATGATTGAGAACACTTGCCTTAAATGATGGTTGGAGTAGTAGGGCTGGATTAGGTAGGCTACTAGAGTTGAGCCAGATGGTCTAGAGTAAAACATTTCACAATACACTACAGGAGTGATAGACTCCAGGAAACTGGAGATACAAGTGATTAAGACATTGCTAGCTGCCTAAACTGTGGGAAATGATAGATTCAAACTTTGACCACACACAGACTATTTCTTAGTTAAATTCATTGAGAAGTATGTTTGAAGGAAGTTTTATTTGACATTTTAATTTAAAATCATGAATGGGAAAGCCACACTTGTTTTCTCATTATAGATACAGAAAAAACAAAAACTCTCTCTCAAGCCTGCCTCAATACACAGGTATCAATCGCTTCTTTGCAAAAATCAAAATGTAGCATTTGTAGCCCATTTTTAATCTCACTGGGACTCAGGCTTGGAACAACAAATGAAGAATATAGTCAGAATTAGAATCAGGATAGTTTTTTTCATACTGAATCATACAATCATAAATTATTAGGGTTGAAAATGACCTCAGAAATTCATCTAGTCTAACCCCCTGCTCAAAGCATGATCAACCCCAAATAAATCATCCTAGCCAGGGCTTAATCTATATATCTATCTATCTATCTATCTATATCTATATTTGGCCAAAAAAATGCAGATTTGGCAACACCAAAACATTGTGAATTTGTTCCAGAGAGGTAGACATGTTAGTCTATTCCAGCAAAACTAAACCAAGAAGTTCTGTGGCACTTTAAAAGACTAACAAATTTATTTATTGCATAAGATTTTGTGGGTGTAATCTCACTTCATCAAATCCATCTGATGAGGGATTACACCCATGAAAACCTATTGCCAAATTGTTTTGAAAAAATAAAATGTTTTGATTTCTTTTATTTTGAAACAACTTGTCATTTCAAAATTCCCTTTAAATTTGTTTAAAAAAAAATTAAAAATGGTTAAAATTATCATCATCTAATTTTTTAAGAAAATAATTGTGAAATACAATGTTTCAAGCAACCCAAGGCTTTTTCTTTTTTGATTCACTAAAAATTTAATTTTTGGACTAAGTTAAATGATATTTTTATCTTCGTCTTTTCAAATTTTCCAGTGAATGAAGAAGTGGGATATTCATCCAACTCTAGTCAGGATGATCCATGTGGTCCCTCCACCAAAACGTTGTCTTGACATATTAGGAATATCTTTAAGATTATTGAAATTTAACAGTTTGTAAAGCAAGAATAATATCTCTGAAAACACTTACTGTAACCTATCTCAGTCAGCTTGCAATGGAGTTTACACTTCACAACAACCTGAAAGATGTGATCTACTTTCAGTATAAAAATATCTACCAGCATACTCAGACTGGAGAAAGTTTTATTGGTTGTTGAATTTCCTGGAAAATGTACCATTATTCTTGCATATTATATACAGCTTTTAATACCAAAAATCAAACTATTTCCAAGCATTAAGTACAAAGTATATCTTTAGGAATCATAAAAAATAAATGAATAGACTAAATCTGACTAAAGCTATTTTTAAGCTTGTTAAAAGGTTGATTAAATATCCTTCCAGCTTTCTGACCTCCAAAAATCTCCCATACCTTTCCTGAAAATTATCTGAGGTGATCTTGCAAGTCTTGAAACATCTTCTGATCTCAGACATCAAATTTTGGAAGTTCTGAAGCTTTACTTAGGACATATGTGTATGGGATAAAGCAGGGGAGAAGAATATACAATGCCATGCATTTTGCACAACTAATTTGGGGAAGTTTTGGGATTTGAAACAGCAAAAAAACAGACCAGAAAATGAAGCAGACCTCAAAAAGCTCAGATAAATAATCAAATGTTGAGGTTTTGCTGATCACTGAAACAAAAAGATTTGCTTAAACCAGGGATAAAAACTTAATTGCTAAAAGTCTCAATTTTCCCTAGCTCATCAAAGGATCTACTTCTCTGACAAGTCAATCAGCTTCTTTGATTGATGCAATTTGTGGCTTAAACCTAGAGAGAATTAAAGCAAGTAAAATCACTCTATGAGGGCATGGGATAACATTTTCATCTACTTCATCAAGAAACTTCACATATCCAAAGGCACTCCAGTTTATGAACCTTTTAGGATATGGAGCTACTTTAACTTTCTGCACTTTATCACTTATAGCTTAATCAGAGGAATAAAGTCCATGACACCAGGTTGTGGATTCACTGGGAAAATTTCCTACAATATTTTGATAAGTGCTTTACATAACTAACATACTACTGTAGCATAAAGGAAGTTATGAAGTCTGTACTATGGAAACCTCTACCGGTGCAAATTAAGTTTCCAAAACTACACACATAGTCTTCTTCTGTCTTTTTATTCCTACATAAAGTTAAAGAACCAAGTCAAACAAATAAATAAATAATATAAAAATATTTCTCCTTAAGAAATAGTACAAAACTCACTTCATGGAAAACTTGGAAAAAATACTATTTTACATAGAATGTATTCTATCAGTATTAGACATATTCTAGCATTCATTTTTATTACAAGATATACAGTATAAACAAAATATATTTCCCTTTATAGTTCACCATGGATTCTTTCTCCTTATTCTCCTACTGTATTTATTATCTGTGGTGCCCAGAACTAAAAATAACGTTCTAGAAGTAGTCTTACCAAAGCTGTTTACAGACAGTGTATCCTTGCCTCATGAACTGAAGCCTAAGCGAATTTAGTATAAAAGAGTCACACTGACTTTGTTTCATTGTCACATTGCACTGCAAACTCTTTCAGTATACTGCTATACAGACTCACTTGTTCCATTGAATGTCTGTGTTTCAGATTTTTTTTTCCCCCACAGGGGATTTGTTTGCAAATTCTGCAAGTCAAGTGTGATTTTATTATGGTTTATATACTTCCTTGATCATCTCCTACATGATTTTTTTTTAAAGTCCCATGTTGGGGATTTGGATACTCCACACAAGGTTCTTCACACAGAGGGCCTGGTTCAAAGCTTACCAAAGTCAATGAGATTCTTCTTCTCATTGATTTTGGAGCAAGCCCGGAGTTTCTTTTATGTTCCCTGAGTGAGGTTCTGCCCAGCTCAGGAAGGAGAGTTTTTTTGAGGTATACTCACGGGGAGATAAAAACCCTGCAGCACAGCCAGAGCTGTCTCAGGTCAGGCGAGTTCAGCTATGGAGCTTGGACTCTGGGTTAAACATTGCTTTGTAGATGTTTAGGCTCAAGCTTACACCCTGGGACCCTCCACTCTTGCATGGTTCCATAGAATCATAGAATAATAGGGTTGGAAGGGACCTCATGAGGTCATCTAGTCCAATCCCCTGCTAAAAAGCAGGACCACTCCCACTAAATCACCCCAGCCAGGGTTTTGTCTAACCAGGCTTAAAAATCTCCAAAGATGGAGATTCTACCATCTCCCTAGGTAGCCCATTCCAATGCTTCACCACCCTCCTAGTGAGAAAGTTTTTCCTAATATCCAACCTTGACTTCCCCAGCTGTAATTTGAAACCATTGCTCCTTGTTCTGTCCTCTGTTGCCATCGAGAACAGCCTACCTCCCTCTTCTTTGGAGCACCCTTTCAAGTAGTTGAAGGTTGCTATCAAATCCCCCCTCAGTCTTCTCTTCTATAGACTAAATAAGCCTAGTTCCTTTAGTCTCTCCTTATAAGTCATGTGCCCCAGTCCCCTAATCATTTTTGTTGCCCTCCACTGGACTCTTTCTAATTTGTCCACATCCTTTCTGTAGTGGGGAGCCCAAAACTGGACACAGTATTCCAGATGCGGCCTGACCAGCGTCAAATAGAGGAGAATTATCACATCCCTCGATCTGCTAGCAGTACTCTTCTGATGCAGCCTAATATGCCATTGGCCTTTTTGGGATCCAGCCTGTTCCCAAACACGTACACAGTAATTTCTCAGCTCCAGTCCCATAAGCTGACCCTGGACAGCAGTGGGCTTTTTATCACTGTGTAGCATACCCTTTGGTATTTACTAGATTTACTAGAGATTTGAGCCATCTGGGGGTAAGCCCTTAACTCCTTCACTCTCGTTTCCACTAAACCCTTATTGAGCTCTACAGGATGGAGGAGACAATATTTCTAATCATATTTCTAATCTCTCTAGGTCTAACTATTTCTTTCTTCTCATGTATTCCTAACTCCTCCCAATTTATTATCTCCAGTTCATTACCTGGCTGTTTAATGGAGCTGGTTGAAATTTTTCAGATATGTTTGTGTCATCAAATATGACCTTTTCCCCCTCAAAATTACAGAAATTGCAAAATGTCTTTGAATTTTTTTATTTATTTAAAAAATTCAAAACAAAAAACAAACAAAAATTCCTTTTTCAGAAAAAAATTTACTAAAAAGATATATGAGAAAAGTCATTAAAATGTATTTTCAGTTTCTGTTGTTTACTCCTTCTCTCAGATCATTAATAGAGATATTAGATAATATAGTCATATATTAAAGAGCAGTCAAAGGCTAAATTGGCATAGCCTCTCAGCTATACAGAAGAACCCTTAAGCCCAGTGTTTAAGATATTTTGGTAGAACTGCCCAGAGAGAGAGCGCACTGTACTGTAGTTGTCTGTGCTATACCTCTCCTAAAGATAAGAAAAGGATAGCAGCCTCCAGGTCTGCGTCCAACAGGTTTTACTACTGTAAATTGAAGGATTTTTTTAGATGTTGTTTACATGAAGTGATTTTTCTGAGAAATCAAAATATATAAAAAGCAGAATTTGTTCTAAATTACAAGCTTTTCTAAGTTTTCCATACTGAGTCATTACACCTTTATGGTAAATTTGAGATACCTATTGTAGGGTAAAATCAAAATATAAACTGTGGGTTTAAACCAAAATAGTAAAAAAAAAAAAAAATCTGTGCATACTATCCCAAATATAATGGCAGATGTACAGTCCTCACAGTTTTCTTCAAATTGGATAACTAACCAATTGCAAAGACATTTAAAAAGCCTAAACCTATTATTATTATTAGCATGACCACATTCCTAATTGCTTACATCTAGTGTTTAATTTTTCTTCCTTGACATCATAATTTATCAATTAGGAATTGGCACACTTGAAATCTATGAGCGCAACAGGCACTGATGGAGTTCGATGCCAGACTACTAAGCACAGAGCAGCAACACCACTTGAGTCAACCTTTAGCATGCATAATAAATCATTTTAAGGACAAGCTGATTTCCTTCTATATGGAAAATTGCCAAGGTCACTTCCCTCTCTAATGAAAGTGATGGATCAGACAAGTAACTACTTGCCAGTGTGTGTCATGTTTCTTCTATCTAACATTACTGAAAGTAATATTACAACTACAACAAGTAGGTTTACAACTATATTATGATTTCAAATATAACAGATGTTTACCAGTCTGGATTTTACCAAGACAGTGTACCTTCATAACATTACTGAAATTTACCATCCAACTATGTATTAATATAGAAAAGTGACATCTGTGTGGGATTGTGTTTCTAGGATCTTAAGAATGCTTTAAATACTTTCAAATACTCCCTCCTCTGCATTAAATTATGTGCATTCGGAATATCTAATAATATAATTGAGTGGTTTCTGCTATTTCTTGGAAACAGAGTCCAAAGAACTTTTAAAAAATATTCCACAGGAGATGTGCTCATATGAAATTAAAGGTACACATGAGAGAGGCCTATAATAAAGAACAACAAAGAAATGGCTAATGACATGACAAAATTTGTTCAAATCAAAGGATACAGTAATTTTTTACTCAAGGAGGCCAACTGTATTTTAAACAAAGTGTGTCTGCAAAGAAAATGGCTAGCTTTACTAAAAATGTGTTAAAGAATTAGTTGAATTTCAATGTAGCAAATCAACATGTTTAATTTCCATCTCATCAAAAACTCAACATTTTTATTACTGTCCTGATCTAGGAAATGTGCTCTAAGTAATGTATCTTTCTAAAGACGACCAAGGCTGGGAACATTTTGGGGTTTGCAAAGCCTTCTCTTTAGCAAAACCAAAATCTGCGGTTCAGATCTGGGTTGGGAAGCAGGGACTTCCAGAAATAATTTCAAGTTTCATACAGTCATTGATTCAAGGCTAGAAAAAACCACTGTGATCATCTAGTCTAACCTCCTGTATAACACAAGCCATGGAATTTACAATTCCCCCTAGAGAATATATTTTAGAATAAAAACAACCATTCTTGATTTAAAATTCACCAGTGAGAAGGAATCCATTTGACCCATCTCTACTTGGCTACACTGAGATGATAGAGATTCTAAAAACCATTTGACCTAAAACAATAACATCTTGTGCTGTAATCCTGTCAAATTTCAGACTTTAAATAGGCTTGCACTTCATCACCATTCAAACAGGTGACCTCAAAGCCAAAATTGCTGGCGATTCAGATTGTCAGTCTCTTCACTGTCTGGCAATGCTAAACTGTGCCCTATTATGAATGAGGGTCCTTTCCTCCTGGCATGCTGTTTTCCAAAGAGAGAAATCCAAATGTTCTAGCCACTTCTGATAAATAACAAGGCTTCTTCTTCTTCTTTTTTTAAAGGAGTCAGACTGCAATGCTTATCACAGATTCTTGGCCAAGTTCCAACTTAGCCAATTCTACATAGGTAGGCACTACTTTCAATTTCGAACCAGCAACCTCCTTCAGTTCCTCTCAAACTCTTGTGTAATGATGTACACTAATAAAGGGTCCACATCCAGTGCCATTCTCTACATTTCAGAAAAGTAGATACTGTAGGAAACTGATGAAATCTTTTTCATGTTATTACCCTAAATTATTACCTATATTACCCTAAATCTACCCAAGGGATGTCTGTTATTTACATAGCAAGGAATTATTATTTAGCATTACAGAGATTCACAGGGAGCCTATCACAGATGTATATGCAAATGAAAAAGGAGTTATGAATCTACTCATCAAGAAATTTAACATCCTTTTTGAATGTGCCCCAATATTCAATAACATACTCATTTCCATAGCCACTCACTCTATGTTTAAGCAAATGATCTGGGCATAGTTTGCAGTAATATTATCTGGCCTGTTAAGCAGATGTAATATTAAGCACTGTGTGAGGCTGCCAAATTGGCAATTTAGATGAGTAAATCTCATCATGGAAATTAACACAAATTAATAGATTTCCAGAGAATTAAACAGCAGTGTGAATATATTGTGTCATAGTACAAAAATACAAATAAATGCAGAAGAGTCTGAGTACATGTAACTCTTCCTTCACTGCATCCCTACCAAATCCCTTCTGGACAGAGGAAAAAATAAAAAAGCTGGAGTAGATACAGAAATATAAGTAATCATTATATCATCCTTGTATCCGCTTACTAATTTTGCCATAGCAACTAAAGAAAAGTTAGCTTAGTTGGCATCATTAGCGCGATTTGGCTGTTGAGGAAAAAACCCCCTGATATTTTAAAAAGTCTCTGATTCATCTCCAAATGGAACCCTTCAGAGGATATTTTCTTGGCCTGGGGTTAAGGAACCCACTCTGCCATGCATTTGGATATATCCCCTGTTACTCATTACAACACAGGACTTTCCTCCATCCAAATCCCCTAAATTTAAGAACTCTGGAGGGCTTTGTGCATTCCTGCTAGCAGCAATATTCGGTCTGCCTAGGCAAGAGATAAAGAAGAGAGTCTACACTACCATGAGGATCGATATCTTGGGCACACATTGGAGCAAATCCTGCCCCTGCCAGAATTTGGCATAGAAACAATGTTGTTTCACTGAACAGAAATGGGGTGGCATATTCAGGAGGCTGGAAAAGGGGTCTGTATACGACCTATATGGCAAAAGGCTCAGCTCCATAAAAACTCCTGGGCAGGGGCAGAGTTAGTAGATCTGCTACTGCAGCCTTAGTGACTTAAAGTGGATTCCAGTGTCTCAAGGGGACACTACCTGGCTCCATATACTAATTTTCTGATCTAGCTCTGAACAGGATGCCGAGATCATCAGACCTTACTGAAGATTAAATTCTGCTGCATTACTTGGCCTCGGCAATTCTTTCAAAAACAGTAACAACTTTGGTGATGACATTCATTTAAGAATACCATCTTTATGCATTCAACATCCATTCAATTAGAGGTGTCCCTGAGCTGAAATACTTGGCTGTAGACTGTTAGGAGTATCACTGCAGAAATAAGGACTGGGTGACCAATTCAGATTTGCAGCCAAAGTTTGAGGGTATTTAGAATTGGAATTTTGTTTCAGCCCACATCTAAATAAATAAATCCTTTATAACTATCTATTTTATTTTTGTGTGGTTAATAAATAAGGAACCTCACCAGGTTGAAGGCAGTTTTGGAAGGGCCAGCTTGCTTTGAGAAAGAATGGAAAAGAGACTATTATAAAAGAAAACAAGAAATGGAAATTGCCATACAATATTAAAATCCTATGTGAATGTTTGTTATAGACCAAAGGTACCCAAACTTTAAGGCATACCCCCTTGGGGAGGGCATGGAGAAACATTTGGGGGATGCAACAGGGCCAGGGCTAGACCCTACATGGAGCAATTAGGGAGCACCACCCAGCTATGCTCTGCTCCCAGCTTGGCCCCTGGATAGGCTCCTTCTTAGGAGCTTTAGTCGCTAGTTCCTGGAGAGGTGCAGATGGGGAAATGGGGGCTATGAACCAAAAAGTTTGAGGACCACTGCTCTAGTCCATACCAGTCCAGTGATAGACAGATTAGGAAGAGAAGCTATTCACTCATTTCATGAATATTAATAAGAAACTACACAGACAAGGTGAGTGAAGTAATATTTTACTGGGCTAGCTTCTGCTGGTGAAAGAGAGAAGCTTTCAAGATTACATAGAGCTCTTCTTCAGACCTGTGTAAGCTCATAAGATTGTCTTTCTCACAAGCTGAAGTTGGTCCAATAAAAGATACTACCTCACCCACCTTGTCCCTGTAATATCCTGGGACAGACACAGACACAACACCACAATTTGTGTGTTCCAAAAAACTGTACCAGAAGCTTATCTATCACATGAGTGTTTCTAGGAGAAAAATCACACTTCGTCAGATGCTTGAAGACAAAGTGGGATTTTCTACCACAAAAGCTCATACAATAAATAAATTTGTTAGTCTTTAAAAGTGCCATTAGACTCCTTGGCTATGTCTACACTGGCAAGTTAGTTTGAATTAAGGAAGCTTAATTCAAACTAACTTAAGCCATGGCTACACTAGGCTTTCATTAGTTTGAATTGAGGGCTTCCTCAATTCAAATTAATAAATTTGAATATGCTATTCGAACTAAGGGTTAATTCGAAATAGTTAGTTCGAATTAACCAATGTGGCCATGTTAGTTCGAACTAATTGCTTAGTTCGGACTAACCGGCCCATTGAACTCAATGCAGTTTGCCATGAATGGCACTTGCTTAGTTCGAACTAAATTTTGCTAGTTCGAATTAACTAATTCGAACTAACTTTAGTACATGTAGACATAGCCCTTGTTTGTTTTGCTGAACTAGACTAACATGGCTACCTCTTGGAATTTACCAGAAGTTTGTTCATTATTCTTATGTTTCAAAAAAATACCAGACAGCAGAATCAATAGATTATGATTTACGTTGGTCAGATACAAAACATGAATGAAGACTAGTTAAAGTGAACAGTTAGCAACCAATCCATAAACTGCAAGTTATTATTTGAGAGTAATGCTTACAGTTCTGGAGTACATTTCCAGATAAGAGGAATCATTTGGCTAACCAAAAAAAAGGCTAATTTTGTAACAAATATTTGAACGGTTTAATCAGATCTGTGAAACTGACTAGATCACACCTCTTCAAAGAACAATACAGTTTATCTTGAAACCACTGTGGAATAATATAGACACACTCTGAATGCCTTGTGGTAAAACAAGAGGTTACTTCAAAACACAGTTGTCAGAAGAACACTTTCAGTTTCCCAAGGGGACACCCAGATGTCCATAGGCCTGGAACCCCAAATGCATTAAACCTCTTCTCCCATACTAACTAGGAATACCCAGCTGTGTTACCTGAGAGATGATCTGGTGGAAGGCCTCTCCTATTTCCCAAAAGTTCTCAATTGCCCAGTTTTTCTGGAAAGTCCTATTCCTCTAAGGACAACTCCATTTCAGGTCCAGGACAGGACTTCTGTTGCTTCATCTGACCTATGAGAATATTAAAGAACAATGAACACCAGTTTCCCTTACATCAGTCTTTCTCACTACTTTGCCCAGGGAAGATTCCAATGCCTACTAGTCCTTCCAAAGGCAGGGTGGCCAATATGAGCAACATCCCTTTCTCCTGCATTTGGTTAACAGTTGGTTAGCCCAGCTCAATCCCTACAAGAGATTATTGAAAGTCTCCACTTTTTCTAAAAGGACACTTAGATCACACTTGATTGTGGCCTTATTAAAGCAAGGTTTCTCTGACCTATCTCATTTGCAAAGCAGACATTCCTTACGGCAATTAGATGCAATCCTCTATTTAGCCTCTTGAGTGACTGACCCCACTGCTGACAGAGAGAAGTTAGATTGTCTCAGTACCGCTGAATAAAGAGTCTGGGTGATCCAAGAGGAAATAAGGCTAAGTAAACAAATATACCACGATCTCTTTTAGGAGGAGCTGTCTTAGACATAAAAGGGTAAATGTTAAGGAAGACCTGAATCTAGAGTATCATACAGACAATGTACTTCTACTGATTTTGAGGAGATCTGGAGTGAAATCTTGGCTGTCTTGAATTCAGTGGCAAACTTTCCATTAACTTCAGTGGAGCCAGGATTTAACATTCGGGTTTTAGGACTTCTTGTAGAATGAAATGTTAACCTTGAGGGTTAGAATCGGTAAAGCTTTCTTTTTATATGATTATGTACAGTTTGATACATCTGGCCACAACAACTAGTACAGCTAAATTAGCTTAACTATGAGATGACTGAAGGGAGCAGATTCATGGGGAAAATGTGTTAGGAAGCAAGATGAGAGTTAGAATCTGGGATGACTAACTATTCAGCAAATTATTTTAATTAGAAGATTTGGCCTCTCACATAAGTGAGCCAATAATATAGACCCCAGAATTATTATGTTGTAAGCATCATAAGAACAGAATTTTGGTACTGACACCCACATCTGAGCCTTACTGTTAGAAAAACCTGCCTACTTTAGAGATTCCCAGACTACCTTACAATTATTCAAATGATAAAAGAGAAATAACCAACTAAACCTGATTATTTGAATTATGGACTATCTTAAATTCTGAGATGTCTCCGGTATCTAAAACTAATTTAATTTCTCTCTGAATTTTAGCAGAAGAAAATGAAGGGTGACAATGATGCTTCTTCCTTCCCTATATCTCACTCTCCTACGTCTACCAATTGATAGGTTTGAGTAATTTTGGCATGAGCTCCAAGATGTTCCTCCAAATGCACCTGGCTGTCATTTTCCCCAGTCTAACAACCTTGCCCTAGCACTTTCTAAAGCACATCATTCCCATATTTTCAACAACCTATGTCCAAATTCAGCCATTTTAAGCACCTTCTAATATGACATGAATAGTATGTGAATCAAAACTATTTTCCCAGAGAACAGTTATTCTTTCTGAATTCAGTGGAGGAGTCTGGTTATTTATAAAAGTATGATTAAAGAGAAACATCAGATTAATTAAATAGCAAAATGTATTTTACTGAAAGAGGTTGTGAACTCTGATAACATCAATAACATTAAGTGCAGATTTAAAACTACTGAATAATAGTCATTCTGGATTTACAGAACAATATTTGGGGAGGGAAGCTGCATAACAAACAATAAGATTATACAATATAAAGAAATAGCTTTTCCATTTCTGCCATCATTGAAATAATGCCTCTCAATACCAGGTCTGTATTTAAGTCATAACATGGGAAAAAGGAAAAAGCAGCACTAGTAGCAAAAGAGCCCATAAACTGTGGGTTAGCCCTCAGTGGATATTCAGACATGGATCTTGGTCAATCTATGTCAATGTTTAAGTTAGGTATCACCTCTCGTTTTCCATCACAGTTTCAAATTTGTTTGTCTTTCTCTTTCTTCCCCATCACAGCATGGTAGTTTACAGTCAACTTCTATGATTAACTCCTGAAAGATATGGGGCTATATTGTGTCTTGTCTAAGGGAGAATGAACATGAGTGAGAGTAGGCACTCATATGATGTGTTCTACCCTGCCACGCTCTGCAAAAAATCAGATTCAACAGCCATCCCTGTACTTAGGCCTGCTTCTTCTTGAAGCCCAGAAAGGTGCACAGGGCTGATATGGTGTGTGTATTCCCTTTATGTCCTGCAAAGTTCAGACAGAAATTGTTCATCCTGAGATACTATCTTTCTCAACATGAACCTTGGTGTAGTGTAAATCGATCTGTTCCAAAGCAGGAAAATGCATCCAAGTCACAATCTCTTCAGTAGCACCAGCATCTGATGCTTTTTGTAGTGCTTCCAGCTGGTTTATACAAAGAAGAAAGGTATTGTTATCTCTGAGAGGGCTACAAAGAGCATACAAGATACCTTATACATATCATTCACTGTTGGACCATGCACTGCTGACTGATCACAAAATAGTGACTCCCTGAGTTTGAGGCATTCTTGGAACTCCTTTCTGACAGAGTGGAATTATGACTCAGTGAAACGCTAGCCACATTCAGAATATGACTTAAAAATGTACCCGAGCATCCAGGATTTCCACTACCATTTGGCTGCATTATTTCTATTTAGTCTAATTGATAAGGTTTCTCTTATCTTGGTTCTTAAAGCTGAAACACTACAGAGTCATGGATGTCTTATTCCTTGTGCTTGAGAGATATCTGACTTTTAATTTAACCTTTATATCATGCCCAGATACTACTGTGAATGGCACATTATAAATTATTTTAATAATAAATATTAAATAAAAAATAGCCTTCTAGTCCTACTGGAATTGCCAGCATATTCACATGGTACTTGACTTTCCAAAAACATGGTTTAAATTAAGACTAAAAACAACAAAAACACTCAAACAGAGACCACCTTGATGGTTTGCAATAAAAGTAAGCTGGGAAGCTTTAATTTCTTTCCTTTGTCCTTTCATATCAATGATCAAATCAGATATTTCCATACTATTTTCCAGAGTAATAGATACATCTAGGATCAG
The DNA here is from genome assembly GCA_007922175.1 of Pelusios castaneus. Classification (NCBI taxonomy): domain Eukaryota; kingdom Metazoa; phylum Chordata; order Testudines; family Pelomedusidae; genus Pelusios; species Pelusios castaneus. The sequence goes on from ML685795.1 coordinate 8,660,965, forward strand.
CTTTTTAAGATTGGTATCTATTTATACTATGCTGACTGGACAGAGTAAACCTGGTGCCACCACTTTGCAACCCAGCTCTCTGAAATGCAGGATTTTTTGGTAGGACACACATATCCTTTGTTAATAAAGACAAAAGAGTACAAAGAAACAATACCCCTTACATTGGAACTTGAAAATTTGAGGGAAATGGAAAAAAAATATATTAATGAATTAAATGTAGAGTGTTCCAGATTATCACATTTTACCTTTGAATGCACAAGGTCTTGTAGTTAACACAGATATAACAACTGGAATTCCAGCAAAAATCACGAGAATGGATCAACTCTGACTTTTCTATAGGCAAATCAGCCATACAATCAAGCCCATGTTGTTCCAATTCCTCTCATTTTAAAAATTTCCTCAATCTCCTTTACTCTCAACTCTGTCTAGAATTATTCAGTCCTTAATGTTAGTTTTAAAATCTGGATGCTTCATACCATCTGTATATAAATAAGAGCAAACTGAGCTGCCTATTCTAACTGTCTGAACACTCTTATTTCAAGTCCTTTCTCAGTTTATGCTATTTTTATGTTGCTTTTATTCTTCAATCACATAGAAAGTGGTCCCACATTCAGTGATGCCTAAAATTCCCTGTATACAAAATTCTGAGCAGAGAAAATCTGAAACAGCTTGCATGTAAGTTTTAAGTGATCAATTAGCTTTACATCAGCAATATAGCAAATATTTGGCATCCATTCATCATTACAAAAGTAATATTTCCTCCATCTCAAAGCAAAGTGATTCTGCAGCACCATCTAGTGAGATGACATCACTACCTGCCATGTTATTTTCAGTCTCCAATTAACATTGATTATTATTTCCAGACTTGGCAAGATTTGGAGAAACTTTCAGATCTCAGGATTTTGATTTAGTTTTTAAAAAGAGAGCAACTTCCTGAGAAATTGTGCTTGCCAGGGAGATAGAAGTCATCCCCTTCCTGCAGGACAATGCTGCAGATTATAACACACTTTAGGTCTTTGCAGCCTGCTCTACCCTAAAGTAGCTCTAGGGTCGGGTGGCGGGGGGGGAGGGGCAACTTGAAGTAACAGTCCCAGTATTCCATTGAGAGAAGGCACCTCAACTGTGACAAGCCAACACAGAGCAATGAGGGGACCAATGAGGAGACTCTCCTGCATGCCTATACAAACAGCCTTTGGCCCTACTTAAGAGATGGTAAGAGCATCACTCATAAAACAGTGCCTTTGTACAAAAACTTGTCTGTTTAATTTAGTTATCAGTGACTCCACTTTTGACACACAGTAGCATTATTCAACTACGAAAGGCCATGAAGATTCAATTTTCAAAGCAGTTTATTGTAAATGTTATCATAAAGGTTCACCAATACACCTCAATGTGTTATAAATAAATCTCAAAAGAAATCTGCTACATTTTAGTACAATAACCACCAAAAAAGCACCTTTTTCCACCTCTATCACTTAATTGCGCAATGAGTTCTTGACATCCTAAACATGTGAAATGTACAGATTTTGAATTCCTTTAATTTCAGGAAGATAGCTGTTATATCTTGATTTAGTCAAGATGATGTCTGAAAACCCATTACTACTGCCTAGCACATCTAGAGAAAAAAATCAATCGAAGAAAAAAGGATTTGATCCACCAGATCCACCAATTCCATCATCTATAATGATAAAGCTGAGGATTCCAAAATAATTTACACTTGGTAAAGTCTGCAATACTGTACATCTGAGGGGATTTTTTTTCTTCTGAACCATTTTGTGTATTGCATGAAGTGTGAAATTTGATTTTTCTTATATTGGTTTGCATAACTATACATGTCATCAATAGTCATTAAATACTTTTTGCTCCATGGTACAACTTAGTCAGCAAGAGACATGAAGTGAATTGATTACTAACTTTCTACTAATATATATATGGCTGAAGACACCTGTTTGGGAAAAGACTTTCATATAAAGGGTAAATCAAATCAGGGAAAAAAAGTCAAAATATCTTTGGAGTTCCCAAATTCTAGTCATTTACTTTAATAAATATAGGCCCAAACTGGAACTCTGGATCCAAACACCCAACATTCAAAAGAGAACAATATTCACCTCTGAATCTTTTACCCCCTCAGAAATTTCCTCTCTCTTGTTGGGTGAGCATAATTCTGTCACCCAATTTGGCCATTCCCCTCTGGCTTCCAGTTCTCTGTCTGGACCTGCTAGGCCCTCACCTCTTCTCTTGGGCTCTGGCCACTCTCGTGAACAATCAGTGAGTGGTGGGATGGTTCCACCCTCTATTACAGGCCCCAACCCCAGGACCCTACAAGCCTGATGTTTCTGGCTTCAGGAAAGTTACTAGTTTTCCTGGGTTGCTTCTCCACACCATCTACACACTGCTTGGGCAGGGTCCTTCCTGGCCTTCTTGGCTAGGGAGCTTTTTAGTTTTCGTCAGTCCTTCAGGACATGGCAATGCTAAATCAAACACCCAGTTCAATCTTCCCAATCTGGTAGGGTCTTTTCCCTCAGGCCTCCAGGCCTGGAAAGGTCCTCAGCCCTGTTTAGGCAGGGTTTCTCCCCAGTCTCTATCTGTGGGGTTCTCTTGTACAGGTGCATTTTAGCATTCACCCAGGTGTCCAGGTCACTGCCAATTACTAGGACGGTTATCCTACTTGCAGCTTTTAGTCATTTTCAGGCCTTTGCAGGAACTTAGTGTAACTAAACAAACTGGAGCTGGGGGTGGGAAGAGAGGGGTATGTGTGTAGGTAGCAGACAATAGACACATAAAATAAGCTTAACTCTGTGCATTTTCTCTCTGAATATGTTGGGGCAGCACCCACACTGGAAGCCTAGGTCGACTTGTAGGGGCTAGGGGGACCTTGGGCAGGTCCATGGTGGCAGGGGGGGCACCCCTTGCCCAGTGCCAGGGGGATCAGCCTTTGCCGCATTGTACCTGGGTGGAAGGTACCCCCACCCCCCAGCAGGGAGGGCAGTGGGAGAGTCCTGGAGAGCCCTAAGTCGACTTTAAGTTGACTTAGGGCTACTCCAGGTCTACACTGGCTTAAGTCGACTTTAGGAAGTCGACTTAAGCCTAAAGTTGAATTAAAAGGAGGTTTAATAAAGTCAACTTAATTTTCATTAAGTCAACTTTATTTTCCTTAAGTCGACTTAAGCAGCTTGCTTAAGTCGATTTAAGGAAGGTGTAGTATAGACACGGATTAAATTAAGTCAATTTAAGCAAGCTTAAGTCGACTTAATTTCTAAGTGTAGATGCACCCCACATGTCCTGCAGGGCAGGAGGCAGACATGGTTTTTGCAGTAGGTGAAGGGGCCCCTTACTGCTTGGGGCCCTAGGCCAGCGCCTGCTTTGCCCACCCTAAAAGCCGCCTCTGAACCCTGGTGATGGCATAACACCGGTCAGCCAACTACTCAATACTCAACTAACACTAAACTTAACCTAACCTAAACTAACTACTATAGGCAAGAACATTCAGAAATTGAGATCAAATGATGAAGGAACCACATGGAGCTCCAGCTCTAGCCATGGGGGGTGCAAAGGAACTGAGGGGGTTGGAGCAGCATTGCCCTTATATGGCCAGGGTGGATAAGGTGGGAAAGCATGAGCACCTCTCCCATGTGTCTTGCTAGGCAAAATTCTCTGGCTCCAGCATATTGGGTGCACATGCATCTGTGGAGAACACATGGCCACCCACTACATGGACACATCCACTCACAAAACAAAAATTCTCCTGTAAATTTCTCTGTTTTTCATCAATACATGAATATTTTCAGGTTTGTTTTGATGCTAAAAACTAAGAAATATTTGGGGGTTTCGAGTTTTCTGATGAAAAATTGTGAAGAAACATTGACAACACATAAAAATGTTTTCATCTCCTCCCACCTCCCAAGGGGAAGAAGAATGTCTGCCCCAATTCAGGTAACAGGCATAGTGATGCTCTTCACCTCCATTGAACTTGTCATCACAGATAGTCTGGAGAAAGTCTTTAGTATAACTGAAAAAAAATCACTCTGGAAAAATGCCCATTTTAGTTCGCAGCAGATTTACATATGTACAGGTTGCAGAAGCAGACCCAAAATATTCTGTTAATTTGGGATGAGCACAAGATTTTATTGAAGTTAAAATAAATGCTGTATAACCAAGGAACAATAATGTGAACTATTTTATTATTTCTAATACCCTGACAGTTATTCCAACACAAGCATATTTTATACCCCATTCTATAGAGAGTCAGCTCTGGATTTATATATAAAAAATAAAGAAATATAAGATTATAAAGGGAAAATTATAAAGATGCCATAGTAGATGACAGAAGATGTTTGCATATATTTTTTAAATTCTATATGTCAGCACACTGGCTGCAAGCTGTTCTATTTGGCAGGCTGGGGTATGGGGAAGAGATCAACTTTTCCTTTCCTTGTAAACTGATTTTACCTAGATAACCATACATCATGCTCCTCTGTCTCTGAAAGAAATCTGATTATAAAATCACCAGCTGAACTAAAGCTCATAATGGCTTGCTTTCCTTCAAATGCTGCTAAAGAGCTGAAAATGTATGGAAGCTACTTGACAAACTGGCTCCTTGTAATTCAGATAGCTGGAAAAGTGTTTGGAAGTGACCCTTCACTGATACAGGTATTTTATTATCTCTTCTGACATATATGCTTCTAAAATGAAATTGGTATTTATAGCTTTCTAATTTTTTTCTTCTTCTAAAGGGGACATTCAGTACTTCTGAAAAAAAAAATGGGGCTAGTTGATACTCCTTGAGCCATGCTCAGTGCAATAGGGAACCGTACAGGTCAAGCTTCCTCCTATAAATTTCCACCTTAACTTGTTCCTAGCCTGCTGCAAAATTACATTTCCAGTATTCTGCTTTTTTTGATCCAGGATTATAGTCTGATGAAATATTAGTAATGATACTGATTTTAGTGATAATTGCTCTATCTTTGGGGGGGGGGGGATTGGTTGGTTGGTTTTTAATTCACGAGACATCTACAAAATGGAAGCAATTTTATTGAAGATTTCAAATAAAATTTTCTTTAAAAACTAACAATAATTGAAGTGTGACACTTATTTTTTGTTGCTTTTGTTCAAATTTCAAACTTGTTTGGGGATTATGATTAGTCATAAAGATGTAACAATTTCAACCACTCCAATCCTTGAATTCCAGATGATCTGAGTTGTGCCATGTTATGTGCTGGTTGTTGTCTCAAAGCGTTTGTTGAATCAGAATGTTGTACATGTACAACAGAAAGGGGAAAATATGAAATTACATATGTTTAACTCCTCTGTTCATCACAGGAAAGGAATCACACAAAACAAACATATATATTCAGTGAGGACAAATAAATAAAGCAAAAAAGATTCCTGACAATATGCGCTGGGGTCAAATGCTTTCTTGTCCCACAACATTTGGTGAGAAATTTAGCCTTCTGCAGTTGAGCAATAATCACCATAATGTTAATGATCTCTCTGAACCTCAACTAAATAATTATATGTATGTAACTGTAATTAAAGATAGCCCAGTAAAGTGGATTTGTGATTAAACAACCTCATGAAGCATACTTTGGCCTGAGAAGTCTAAAACTTTCTCTGATCCTGACCACTGAGCTTTAGGAGAAGGCTAAGTAAGCTCTCCTCCATCATGCATCATAAAGAGACCAATTCATCTAATCTAAATGCAGTCATTTCCTCTGGAACATACTAGTGCAAATGTTACTCTGAGTCATTGATTCTTAGACTGGGGGACATGACCCTAAAGGGATCATAATGTGGTTATGTCGAGATTGGGAACTGCAGTGCGCCATCAACCATGGAGCTCTGAGCCCCAACTCAGCGTGGGACTGTGAGTGTCTCTGCTTCTTCCCAGAAAAGAACATGGGGTGAGGGTGGTGAAAGGTGTCACACAAATACTGCTGGGAGCTGGGGGAGTGAGGAGCTATATCAGGACTCCTTGCCTCCAGGTCATTTTCCCCACTGGGGCTATGCTGTGAGGTGAACATCAGGAGCTGCTGCTTTCTGCTATTCCCTTTACACAGCCCAAGTGGTGAAGTGACCTGGATGCAGGGAGCACTGATATTGCTTCTCACTCTTCCCCCCTCACAGGAATGCGTGGAAGAGCAGTATTCAAGCAGGGGAGTGAGCAGCATTATCAGCTGCTCTGTGAATGCAGATCAGTTTCACCAGATGGGCTCAGAAAGGGAAATGCAGGGGTGGGGAATGAAGCGGGAGTACATATCCCAGGAGGACCAGGCATGACAGGGCAGTGGGGAGGCCGCAGAGGCCAGGGCAATGGAGGGGCAAACAAGAGCGCCAGTGGGTTGCATTCAGAGGCTTGCTATGTGAAATGGGTCACCAATACAAAAAATTTGAGAGCCACTACTCTGAGTTGTCATTTTTAGAAACACTCCTTTGGATCCTGATCTTACTCCCACTGACTACAATAGGAGCAGCACCTAGCCCTTACAGTCCAGTATTTCCACATGTGCTGGCAAAACAATTTCTTAGAATCTCTTATCAGAAGCACCCACAAAGACTAGAATCTTGTGCGTCCACCAGTCAACGTTGAAAGGTACTCTATAACTTGAGCACTAAAGGAAAAGGCTCAACACTGGCAATGTTGATGAGCTACCTACATTTCCCCCCCCCATAACAAATGAAGATAGATATAATCTCTGTTCTATTCAAAGCATAGCAGAAAAATCCATGCCCAAATACCCGTCAAAGATTGCCAAATAGTGTAGCAAGTCCTTGGTCTACAAGCACACTCTGATAGAGCACAAGAGACGTTGGTGTAAACAAGTCAGAAAAGATCCTGGATAAGTCGCAATCTACATTATGGTATCAAGGGCTCTTAAAACTTTCTGACTTGAGGACAGGAAGGACAGTGTTTTCTGCTTCTTTCATTCAGTAAGCAGAGGGTACTGACAATTGTTTAGTTCAGGTAGTCTTCAGTTTCTTCTAACTTCATCATTCAAATTCTCTTTAAGCTGAAACTTTTTGCACAAAGGCAAAGTTTGGGGAGGGGGGGCAAAATTGTGAGCGTATTTGTTCAGACTTTTTTTAATGAAATGCTTTTTAATGTTGCAATTGGGAATGTGTTTAGATGACTGATGATGTTATAGATCGCTTCCTCTATCTCACTGAGATTTAAAAATCTGGCTAAGTCTCAAGAAAACTTGATAAGTAGTTTTAATGAACATATGACAGCAGCTTTGTGTGTATATATTGGAATAATTTTTCTCATTTTTCACATGTATTTTAAGGCTGCCTTGTTGAGGACAGATGAGCTGAGAAGTTCTCTGTTAAAGAGACTTCAAAACTTCGGTCCAAGAAACTCACAATATGACCAAGTTGAGGTATCCATGTTCTCTGAGACCACAAGTATTTGACCAGAAAGTATCTCTGCTAGAGGAGTAAAAAAAAATATCCTAGTCTTCATGCCTATTAGATCCTGAAAGGCCTGCACCATTTGGTACTATCTACATTATCAAAATAATCATTGTTAGCCCATTTGCTAAGATTGTCAACTAGCTTGTCATTTAATGTCAGTTTGGATAGTGGTTATGTAACACAAACACCTGTGAGCTACAAATAGGACTGAAATACCACCAATTTATTTAAACGAATACCAATTAAATGGTAATAAGTCAAGCACTATCAATACTGAGTCAAACTCAAACTTGTGACTTCAGTTCTTTAAACAGTGAACTAAACCTCCTCAGACTTGATGACTCTTCTTATTGCTTTTGTATTTTACTCTTCAGATTTCATAAATCTCAGACTTGCAATTGCTTAAAACTCAGGTTTAGGAGATATCCAGTAAAGCACTGAAGCAGTTTTCGAGGCACCAGATAAAACCCTTACTGTTCTGCACGACTAGAGCCTTAGAGGCATCATAAATGGAAAACTGATTCCCACTGAGCAACTTATATGTAAAGAAACCATTCTGATAAATAAATATTAACATAATATATATTGTATAGCATACTTCTTCCCCTACAATTGTATTATGTAGACTTTGCTCCTTTTTATGACTTATCTTCAGGGCACACACATGTTGAAGATAATTAGCTTTTGCAAATGTTACCATATCTATTGTTTTCAAAAGTATAGATCTTGTTTTCCATTTTCTTTTTTAAAACATCTAAATCTACAGGTCTGTACACTCCAGAGTGATGTGTCAGCATCTCATGGGAAACGTGCTATGAATCCTTGCTGCCTCCAGTCCATAAAAACTCCCCAGAACACATCTACCTTAGGTAGACCTTAGAGCAATGCCTTGAGATATTGCCTATCCTTAAAGTCAATCAGAATAGTAATTTGTTGCTTTTTTAAAACTTCACTTAATTATCTAATACCCAGCTAGCCCATCAGAGTGTTGTTAGAAGAGCATTGGTAAGACTGGAAAGGCTGGAGAAGTGGGCGTGGGAAGCAGTAAATGCAGGATGTGAGAAATAGCATAAGGATACAGGGCTTCTCTTTTGACTTATCCAAAAGTGTATGTTGGAACCTAAGATGAAGAGTGATCACGGTGATTCATTCTGGCAGGTGGATTCCAAACAGGATATAAAGAGGTTTGAGTGTCCCCTGAGGCAGAGGGAACTAGGGACTGGGACAGAGAAGGTGCCCTAGAAAGTCCTACTAACAGATAAACTTTGAGAGAAAGCACAGGCAGGGCTGAAGCTTTATTGTTTGCAAGATAGCATGTGCACTTCTGTAGAAAGCGAATACAGATTTTTGGACGCAATTTGCTTGTTCTTCAAGTACGAACTCCAGACATCAAGAATCCTTTAGCAGAGAATGCTTTTACCAGTGTCCTTTCAATGTACTAGCTGTGATGGGGCTTTAGCATGTAGGACCATATATTACACCTCTCTCTCTAAAAGTGGAATCAGTGATTGTAATACATAAGTTGGAGCAATATTTACAGAGGTGAAAATACCACTTGGTCAGCAGTGCAAAGTAGACAGGATGAGACAGGGAATCAGCAGTCCATGGAAAGATCAGCTATTGGGTAGGTTTTAACCATTTCCATCCTCTTCTCAGCCCTGGTCTATATCGCAGTATGATTTCGGCGACAATTGAAGGCTGATATACAATGTATTTAAAATACCTTGCACTTCTCCCTCCAATTGTCTAAGCCTACTTACCACGGTGTTTTCAGTAGCCTGAGGTGGAGGGAAATTACCCTGACATCTCCTGGAAGGGCAATACAGGAAGTTTTTGGAGAGCACTGAGGACAACTTTTTGCTATAAATGCTATAAATGAGGAACAAACTAGGGGCCTTGCACCTCTTGACCTGTTGCTCACAAACAGAGAAGAATTGATCAGGGAAGTAGAAATGAATGGCAACCAAGGCAGCAGTGACCATGAGATGGTAGAATTCAGGATCCTGATCAAAGGAAGAAAGGAAAGAAGCAGAACACATACCCTGGACTTCAGAAAAACAGATTTTGGCTCCCTCAAACTGATGGGCAGGATCCCTTGGGAAGATGATCTGAAGGGAAAAGGCGTCCAAGAGAGCTGGCTGAATTTTAAAGAAACCCTACTAAGGGCACAAGAAGATACCATTCCGATGTGCAGAAAGAACAGCAAATGTGGACGGTGACCAGCGTGGCTTAGCAGGGAACTCTGCGGGGAGCTGAAACATAAAAGGGAAGCTTACAAGAAGTGGAAGCTTCGAAAGATGACGAGGGAGGCATATAAAGATACTGCTCAGGCCTGCAGGGATAAAATCAGAAAGGCCAAAGAGCAATTTGAGTTGCAGCTAGAAAGGGATGTGAAGGTTAACAGGAAGGGGTTCTACAAGTATGTCAGTAACAGGAAGAGGATCAGGGATGGTGTAGGTCCCTTACTGAATGGGACAGGTATTCTCATAGTGGAGGATGTGGAAAAGGCTGAACTACTCAATGCTTTTTTTACCTTAGTCTTCAGAGGCAGGGTCAGCTCCCAGGCTACTACACTGGGTAATGCAGAATGGAGAGAAGGAGAGAGGCCCTCAGTGATGGAAGGTCAGGTTAGAGACCACTTAGAGAAGTTGGATGTGCACAAGTGTATGGGGCTAGATGAACTGTATCTAAGGGTGCTGAGGGAGTTGTCCAATCTGATTACAGAGCCGCTGGCCATTATCTTTGAAAACTCGTAATGAACGGGGGAGGTCCCAGATGATTGGAAAAAGGCTAATATAGTACCTATCTTCAAGAAGGGGGAAAAGGAGGATCCAGGGAACTACAGAACAATCAGCCTCACCTCAAACCCTGGAAAAATCATGGAGCAGGTCCTCATAGAATCCATTCTGAAACACTTGGAAGAAAATAGAGTGATCAGGAACAGTCAGCAAGGATTCACCAACGGCAAATCATGCCTGACCAACCTGATTGCCGTCTATGATGAGATGACTGGATTTGTGGATGTGGGAATAGCCGTCAACGTGATATACGTCGACTTTAGAAAAGCTTTTGATATGGTTTCCCACAGCATTCTTGTCAGCAAGTTAAGGAAGAATGGGTTGGATGAATGGATCATAAGATGGATAGAAAACTGGCTAGATCATCGGGCTCAGTGGTTAAGAATCAATGGCTTAATGTCTAGTTGGCAAACAGTAATGAGTGAAGTGCCCCCGGGGACAGTCCGGGGGCCAGTTCTGTTCAACATCTTCATTAATGATCTGGATGATGGGATAGATTGCATGCTCAGTACGTTCGTGAATGACACCAAGCTGGGGGGAATGGTAGACATGCTGGAGGGCAGGGACAGGATTCAGGGAGACCTAGACAAATTGGAGAATTAGGCCAAAAGAAATCTCATGAAGTTCAACAAGGATAAGTGTGAAGTCCTGCACTTAGGACAGAAAAATCCCATGCACTGCTACAGGCTGGGGACCGATCCGCTAAGTAGCAGCATTGTAGAAAAGAACCTGGGGGTTATGGTGGATGGGAAGCTGAATATGAGCCAACAGTGTGCCCTTGTTGCAAAAAAGGCCAATGGCATATTAGGCTGCATCAGTAGGAGTGTTGCCAGCAGATCGAAGGATGTGATAATTCCCCTCTATTCGGCACTGGTGAGGCCACATCTGGAATATTTTGTCCAGTTTTGGTCTCCCTACTACAGAAGGGATGTTGACAAATTAGAAAGAGTCCAGCGGAGGCAACAAAAATAATTAGGGTGCTGCGGCACATGACTTAGGAGGAGAGACTAAAGGAACAAGGCTTATTTAGTCTGCAGAAGAGAAGGCTGAGGGGAGATTTGATAGCAACCTTCAACTACTTGAAGGGGTGCTCCAAAGAGGAGGGAGCTAGGCTGTTCTCAGTAGTAACAGAGGACAGAACAAGGAGTAATGGTTTCAAGTTGCGGCTGGGGAGGTCGAGGTTTGATATTAGGAAAAACTTTCTCACTAGGAGGGTGGTGAAGCATTGGAATGTGTTACCTAGGGAGGTGGTGGAATCTCTGTCTTTGGAAATATTTAAGGCCCAGTTAGACAAAACCCTGGCTGGGATGATTGGAGTGGTGCTGCTTTTAGCAGGAGGTTGGACTAGATGACCTCATGAGGTCCATTAAACCCTATGATTCTATGATTCCTTCTGCACGGGTGGTTCTACTGGATCAGCCTCCTGACTGATTTTCATAGACCCACTCTGTGCTTCAGGGAGATAGATCTGACGGTGGCAAATTTGCCACTATTAGTAAAGACAAGCCCTCCAGAGGGGTAGCTATGTAAAGCAACATCCATCAGTTCACCCTGACAGTGGATCTATGGCCATGTTTAAAAATTGCTTTCCCCTTGCTCCTTGCCACATCTGCTCAGTGCGCAGTCCAGCTATCCGGGCTGGGTTCTGTATTTTGCTAATAACAAGTAGCAGAAATTATTCAGTATTATAAATCCCACTGATAACAAGCCCCTGTGTGCCAGAATCACACATAAGCAATACCCAAAGCTGTGTGGGAGACAGGTCAAATAATCAGCTTTTAAAGATATTTGAAATCCAACCATTTTTGGTATTGATAAAACAATGATCTTCCCTAGTAATAACTCATGAGAAAATTGTTTATTTTATTGTCAAAAGTCACAGCACATTCGGTCAACCAAGCCAGAATATGAAAGACATGGGTTAAAGTGCGAGGGAAGTACAGTCATGTATACCAACATATATCAGAGAGGGAATTGCCATCAGAAACAATTCATAGAAAGTCCAACTGCATCATCCATTTAAGCAGGCGTTTCCCATTGTAGGCATTAAAGACTAAAACATTAAAGTGTCATAAAAACACTACCGACTTTAAGTGTATGACACTAGATGTGGATTCACATCCATGTATAGGGCCAACTGGTGTACACCCTCAAAATTCCACACACATAAACCAAACTCAAACAAAACCCACATTTGCCTGTACAATTATCTGATTGGCACACACAAATGATAGTTTGGATGTATAGATGCAACTTTCTGTAAGTGCATTAAGTGCACTTGCTTTTTTTCTAGACTGTTACATTTACAATTTGCTTTATATATTCTGTGTCATTTGAACTATTTCTTTTAATTTCAGGATATTCCACCTCTTGGGGTCTTTTGTGATGTCTGCTAAACCAAAGAAAATTCACCATGGTAAAAACTGATCCCTTCTTATTTCCTCTCCTTGCCATTGCCTTTGGCAAATCCATTCGCCCCCTCCCTCCCCCCATCCACGTAGGTTCATGGTCTGGATATAAACTTCAATTGCTCTCTTTCCTACTCTCCCCACATTGCTCCTGTCACTGAATAAAATAATAAATATATAAATGTTCTTTAGCATTCTCATGACCTGATTCACTTCCATAAACTGGACTTTCTTCTCTGTGCACGAAATGAGACTCTAACTAGGGAAAACCTAAGTCCATAGGAAAGAACAAAGCTTTGCTACTAACACAATGGGATAGTCCCTCGTGACCACTTGTTTCTGTTAATTCAACACGTTTTTCTAAAAGTCAGCACCTTCTCACAGCTATTTGTTAACCCACATGAAATGTGTTGCTCATTGCAAATGAGTACGTAGTGGACAGATGGCAAAACCCATCATTATAACTGGCACCTTTGTTAACTGTTTCAGCAGTGAGGGAAGGGACCAAATGAGTCCAATGTTCCCTTTAGGTGCGGGTTGGAGCATATTGGCACAGAAGTGTTGTCATGTTTCTACTCCAAATTTCCATGCTGTACATGCTCTTTGAATAAACGGGGCTAGTCTATCAGAGGACTTTCAGCAGCATTTAAATTTACCTCAAATGATAACCCAGATTCCACTGTGTTGCCCTGTGTTAGTTACATTATTTTACTAACATTCTGTCCCTGATCATCAGCCTCTCTTACAAATGAACTCATCTGAAAGCAGGCTGCATTGCAGAGCTACTTGCTAGTATACAGTACTGGGAAAATAACTGCTGTTTAAATGACATTCTGTTCTGCAATTTAAATAAATGACAACAATAAAATGCCAATTAAACACTGATTATATGGAAATTATAGGTGATAGTGTATAATTGACTTATGCAATGATCAGAAATTGAGAGTCATGGTGGCAACATGAAACAAGTTTAAAAAGAGAGAGATCTACCATCATTATATACGTGATCTAAAACATTTCATCTGGAAAAAACAGGGGTAAATGGAGAAAGTACAAGGCAGGCATATAAAAATGAAATCACTAACAATCAGCTATTGAATCAGATTCCTCCAGAAAAGTAATTATCACTGGGTTATTTCAAGACACAAAGTTGGGCTGCTTCTCTTACGTACATGAAATCATTTTATTTGCAGTAACCACTCATGCTCAGAAGCTTCGAATGGGAATTCATTGGCAATGTGGGACCTTAAACTCTGTTTCTTCTTGGACTATATTTTAAATGGAATCAGAATTATTCAACCCCTGATTCTGCTTTATTATAATTTATTTAAACATACTATTTAATTAATCTGTGAAACTTCCAAGAAGAAGCTAGGTCAGAGAAGAAAGAAGAAAGGTCATTAAAGGAAGGTGTTAAACGATAGGAGGGGATTTGAGAGAAAGGGTATATGAGAACACTAGTTTAGAATAAACATTATTTTATTCTAAATGGCATTGATCATAATAATCTTTAAAGCAATTTTTGGATTTTGAGTGGAATTTTAAAAAAAAAAAGATGAAAGAAAACTGGGATATGGGGTTAATCCTTGCCCCAATTCTAACAGACACAGTATGAACACGTGATAGGTCAAATTATTTGGATGTATGGGTGATAAATGCATGACTGAATAACTGGAGGATTGGAAGGATCTTTTGTAACCAGGTGTTTTTATGAAACAGCTATTTTACAAGTTGGGGACAGATGTTACACATGATCATTTTTCCAAGAAAGTGACAGCTGTATCAACTTCCTCAAAACTAGCTTAATTACTCTTACATGTTTATACTTTGGGGGGCTCACTTCACCAAAGAATTCAATAACAACAGATATTTAAAGGAAATAGTCATTCCAAACAGGAATTTTCCAGCCTACTGTTATTTTAAAGATTGCCTTGGTTGGGCCATATTATTGGGTTAAAGGCACACTTCTCACATGATTTGTCTAAATTCCAGGAAGGCAATACTACAAGGCAGAATGAGTGAAGACCAGACACTGGAAAAAGGAAGGGAAAATTAAGAAGCATTTGTCCTTCAGATGAGCAAGTTGTTACCCCAAATGATACCCTAAAAGGCAGGTTTGCTTTTGGATTCACCAGACGCAGTCAGAGACCATTTAAAGTCTTTACTGAATGCCAGCAACTAAAGAACACTATGGAGAGAAGCTTACATCCCTTTGGCAATCGGGGACCCCCGGACGACTGCGGACAACCACGAGGACGGTTCTAAGGTGCTTTGTTTTCACAGCAAAGGTTGCTGCCTTGGCCCTATGATGAAGTCCACAGATTCCGAGGAGCTATGCTAGTATATAGCATCTCCGGAGATGGTGGGGTGATCAAGCCCACTTTCCCTTCACACGCTCGGGCCCAAGGCCGAGATAAATTGAAAGAACAGATAAAAGGAGTACATCATAGCCAAGCCTTGCAAAACAGCAAAAACCAGCAAAACATCTAATATCAGGCCCCAGCCAGTTCACTCAGGAAACTGACTCTAGCTGCTTTGGGCATAGTGGGGTTGTTCATGCAGGGGTGTATGGGTGCCACTACTTGTCCATCACAGAATCTTCCACTTTAGCCCTACACAAGTCAAACTATTTAATCAGTTCCAAGCTATAGATTTGGTTGTCTTGAATGAAAAGCTTTAGTTGGGGTTTCTAACAAAGTGAAGAATCACATCCTTAGATTCCCTATTAAGATGTATAAGGATTATGTGTCTGATGCCAATCTAATATTACTGCTAATTGTTTTCATCATGATTTTCTTTGTATTATTTTAATTTAGTTTAGGTTTAATAATTTTTTAAAATTTTAATTTTCCTTTTTTAGTTTTAATACAATTTATAATAATCGATGCTGAATAACACTTCTTTTAATTAGCAAAGAAGCAAAAACCATTCAGAATCTCAATTAAGCAGCTGGTTGAGAGAATCAGCTAGTTGACCAAGGAACCTACTAGGAACTCCCCTCTAAATTAAACTTCTGGGTTTCAGAACGTAATAGACCAATACAAGCTGTCATGCAGTGGTCCCTGAGAAAGAGAGCTACAGCTGGGTTGAAAGACACAGCTGCAAGTTTTGTTTTCTTTTTTGGGAATGTCAAAAAAAGTAAACTAGGCCTTGCGTTTTCTCTAGGGGCTTAAAGAACTATGGAAGAGAAAATACCTGAGGGAAGAGAGGCTTGTGAGCAGATTAAGGCTGGGTGGAAGAGACTATTAGTTTCAAAATGCTACTTTAATAAATCCAGACTCCAAGAATGGTTGTGAAAACATTTTTTTAGTTTATTGAGGAACGATGAGGGGAATCTGAGACAGGGCACTGCAGACCTACACCTGGCCAAAAAGGGATATGTGGGAGCTGGCCAACCCTGTTATAATTACCCAGTGATTCCCCTAGAGTGGACATATCCCTATAGAGCTAGCTAAACCAACTTTACAGCTGCTTTGCACCAATGGAACTAGCCTTTTATGACAAGACACAAATAGTACTAGCATCCTGAAGTGTCTGAAGCACTTTTTTGTTGTTGTTGTTGGCTGTCTCTCTGTTTTAGGCACACAGTGTAAGGATGATGTGTCCTCCATGCAGCATGTAGCTCTCATAAACCAGAAACTATATTGTTGGGGTAAACGCTTTTGTGATCATATTGTGCTTTTTTGTTAGGCAGTTGACTTGGTTGTACATTAAATTTGGTTCTGTAGTATTATATAATATTGTTTGATAACTGAGTCATAGTGTGCCTTGGTTGTATTCCTGAAACTCTCTTGACTTGAAAGAGTTTCTCATTGAAGCTGAATGCAGTATGGTTTAAGAACCAGATTAGGGCTCAGGAGATCAAATTCTGTACCTGCTCTGCCATGTTTCCTGTGTGACTTAGTCATTCTGTCCCCATTTCTCCACCTATAAAACAAATATAATATAGTTCTGCCTCACAAGACTACTCCACAGGGGTCTTGTGATAGTCATTAATTAAACAAGGTGTTAAGAGGCTGCAGCAATGAGTGCCATAAAAAGAATATAAACAAAAACTGAAGTCAGTGGGCATCTTGCCATTGAATTAAATGATGCAGACAAGGGCCTAAATTGGTTTAAAAATGTAAAGTGTTCTCTTTCCTTTACTGAGGCTGAACTTTATGAATGCTGTAGTTAGAAGGATAATGGCATATACAGTGACTGTAAATTATTTTTCAGGTTGGGAATGTTAGTTTACAAGAAAGAGGAACCACTTAGTGTGAAACAGAAGGACAGAAATCCTTTCATAGTATAATTAAATTCTTATTGAAATTCACAGCCCACGCTGATGAAAGTCAGCATTGCTATGGGGGAAACCCTTCCAAATTAGATATTTTATTGCAGTGGCTTATCTTCCCACCCCCTTCTCCTGGTGAAATACTGAAAATAAAATTAATTGAATACCGTAAATCTGAGTGTCAGTCTGTGAGGAAAAATAGGGTGGTTCTGGGAATGCTCATCTGAAATTAACAAGTATAAAAAGGTCTAGCATATTAAAAACTTTTCCAAGCTCTTGTGACTATTAAAATTCAGGGTAAGTTGCAACATTTCAATACACCCTTTCTACAAGTATATTTATCCATATGCCCAAAGAGGAGGTTCTCTCATATAGAAAGTCCATCACTGTGAGCAAATCTCAGCTTTTAGTTGAGCATTGAGGCATTACAGAAACCTGAACAACAGTATTTAGTATTTTAACAGTATTTTAAACAAGGTGTTTAAAACTTTTTTCAAGAAGGGCTGGACAGCTTTTCAGATACAGACTCAAATAATTAGTATGAGCTGCTGTCAATAGTACAAAATACTTTTTCTCACCCCACTATGTTATAGACTTCAGATCTATGGCACCAACCACAGCTTTGTCTGTTTCCCTTTGGAAAGTATCTTCTTTCTCACCTTTATTCTCTTATGGTCAAATTCTTGACCTTATGCAGCCAGTTACAAGAAGGGCCCAGTTCAACACAGTTTTCATGTACTTATATCCATTCTTATAAAGCAAAACACTTAAGTGTGGGCTTAAATGTTATTAAAGTCAAAGAAATTCAAGCACATGCTTAAGTGCTTTGCTGAACTGGGGCCAGACTGAATGATGGATAGAAATTAACACATGCAAAAAAGGGGTAGAACTCTTCAGCCCAGAGAGAGGATATGGAGCATCTATGCAGACAGTTAGGCTGTGTCTACACTTGTTAATTTAAGTCGACTTAGCATGTCCCCACTCAAAAATTAAGTCTACTTAGAGGGGACCCTGCCAAATCGACCTAGAGCGTCCACACTGGACCCCTAGGTCGACTTGTAGGGGCTAGGTGGACCTGGGAAAAGTCCATGGTGGCAGGGGGGGCACCCCTTGCCAAGTGCCAGGGGGCTCAGCCTTTGCCCCATTGTACCTTGGTACAATGGGGACTGAGGGGGGCAGGGACCCTGGCAGGGCATAGGAGCAGGGTGGGCAGGGCTCTGTCCTGCCCTGTGGGGGGGCACGCCAGGCTGTGGCTGTGCCAGCCACCCTGGCAGGGAGGGCAGTGGGGAAGCCCTGAAGCTCCCTAAGTTGACTTAAAGTTGACTTAGGGCTACTCTGCGTCCAGACTGGCTAAGTCGACTTTTTAAAGTCAACTTAGCCAGAAAAGTTGACTTAAAACTAGGTTTAGTAAAGTCAACTTTGATTTTCTTAAGTCGACTTAAGCAGCTGTTTAAATCGACTTAAGGAAAATGTAGTGTGGACGCAGATTAAATTAAGTCGATTTAAGCAAGCTTAAATTGACTTAAATTGTAAGCGGAGACGCACCCTTAGTGACTACTACAGCCCTCTACACCGGTTTGTGGCTAATAGATCCATTCAGTTCCATAACAATGTCCTTGCCAGTCCCACTCACCTTGTATGCTTAAATGGGGTGCAATCCCCTATGGATCCCACAGGTGATCTTTCTATGGCCCATGAACACCCCTACACCCACATCGGGGAAATATAGTGGCTTACGTGCATTTGGGGTCTTTCACAGCCCCTTCATAGCCAGGAGGATTTTCCTTTCTAATCTACCCAGATGTCTTCACTAACACTATTATTAATCAGAACTTAAGACAGACAGGTTGTTCATGTTTTCAAGTATAGAGAGATCACCTTACTATTAAAAAGAATGAAAATAGGGTTAAAAGATTAAATGGGTACAGGTAGTTGACCATTTTTATCTTAAAAGTGAATCACGTGGCAATGTGAAAGGAATATCTTGGCTACCAAATGGCAATAGTTTACTTGTTGCTTATAGAGTGAGTCAGCGTAGAGTGATCAAACTCCTGTGTACTTCATGCTCACATATGCTGCTCATTTCCATTTGAGCAAAAATAACACTTCATGTCCACTACAAATACACGCTTTCCAGAAGTGGAAGGATAAGTTGCAAAAGTGATCACGAGTGATTGTGAAAAGGGCAAAAGGAAGGAGAGAAAGTCAAGGACAAAGTAAAAGAAACAAAGTGAATGGTTCTTTAGAAATATCTTTGAAGTGCATTTCGCAAAAACAGAAAAACTAGATAGAGAGTATTTGTTGTTTACAGATTGTTTTACAAATTCTAAATGGCAATGGGTAAATGAGCTATCAACCCATTTGACATTGCTAAGGTTAAACCAAACGCCATTTCTCAGAACATTGTAGGCAATAGTGTCTCTTATGTTTTACTGTTGATCTTTAGTTTAACACTGTTGTCCTGGAGAAAAATGCTTTTAATCTGCAGTGAACAAGACAGGGGAGGAGAAAACGTGGAGTGGGGGGGAGAGGGGAGAGGGGAATCAATAAACTATTAATTCACTGAATTCTGAACTTGTCATGTGGGAAAAACAAATTTCTACATTTTATATATTATCAATGATTAATTTAAGCATTGATCATTATTTTAAGTTTAAAAAAATCTAGGTTAATTGGAAACAAATACCCAGTGTGAAATGTCATCATTCACTTTTTTATGCTCAACTTGCTAACCATTGTGTTAAAATGTAATTTATTTTACTATAATCTTACACGTTTCTTAAATTATTTCTCTAGGGAGACTTGAAATTAAGATACTGATAGATGAGGTTGAATAACTCTACAAGCTTCCAACTTGTCTTTTTACATATATATTTCTTGTTGACATAGCTTCCTAATGTTTTTTGAATATTTATAAGAAGCTCCACAATAGCAACTTTCCACATAAATATTTTGATCACTATTAAAAAAAAAAAAGCGGTGGCACTTGTTTTTCATGTTCATAATTATTGTATCACTTGACTTACTTTTTGAGTACCTACTTAACAAGGCCAGGTTTTTAATTAAAGTGCTCATTAGGAGACAGCTGAAGAGCAAAAGCATGGATTCTCTTCTTGCAATTCATCATACCATTCCTTTAGCACTTTCTATATGGTCTTTACTGGTGTCTACAAGGCTTTGTGGCCAGCTACTCGTGGTGGACAGGAATTTTTGGACAAACTTTTTCCATCAGTAAATGCAGACTCACAGAAAGAAAGAAAGAAAGAAAGAAAGAAAGAAAGAAAGAAAGAAAGAAAGTTCATACGAAGGTACTGGGTTCAATGAAAAGGTTTCTCAAATTAATTTCTGTTAAAAAACAGAGACACAGATTAATGAATATCCTAGGCTATGTCGACACAGGATTAAGGAGGCTTAATTCAAACTAACTAAAGCCATGGCTACACTAGGCTTTAGTTAGTTCGAATTAAGAGCTTCCTTAATTCGAACTAATAAGTTCAAATAGGGAATTCGAATTAAGGCGTTAATTTGAACTAACTAGTTCGAATTAACCAATGTGGCCATGTTAATTCGAACTCATTTCTTAGTTCGAATTAACCAGCCATTGAAATGAATGGGGATCGCTAACTCAAACTAAGCAAGTGCTTGCTTAGTTCGAACTAATGTTCCGGTGTGGCCATGCTAGTTCGAACTAACTAATTCGAACTAATTTTAGCAAGTGTAGACATAGCCAAAAGGATGAAGGGGCAGAACTCACACCACAATTGAAGCAGTTTCTCTCATACCATTTTGGATGTAGTTTTGGAGGGCAGAAAAAGCTGGAAATCAGGGGACTATATGGGACCATAATCACAGAAGCAGAAAGACAGTTTTCTATGCAGAGCTGAGGATCCCAGTAGCAAGCCTAGCCTTGCTCTTTTCAAGTTTTGAGAGCTTTTATTTTCTTTCAAGAAACATTTTAATTCTTCAATATAATTTAAAGAGCCTTCATTCTACACAATGCTGTCTTTTATTTTGAGACATTTCCATATCTATGGGTGGGGAGAAGAAATGTTCTTCCCTCTCTCAAAGTTCACAAGAACCCTCCCAGAAAACTCTTTGAAGCATCATTATACGTAAAGAAAAGGGAAGGGAACATGCAGAGACGATGAACAGAGATCAGGAACAATCGCTTGATACAGTATGATTTCCAAGCAGGAATCTACAAAAGAATTATTGGAGGTCAGTTTACATGAATTCCCCTCTAGGCCACAACTCCCTTTGCAGGCTTTTCCTCCATGCTTGTGGCAGACAATGTACGATACCATCTGGGAATGGGGACTTGGAGAGATCGTCATAGTGGCTAGCATGTACGAAAAATAGACATATGGAATGAAG
This sequence comes from Pelusios castaneus, assembly GCA_007922175.1. Taxonomy (NCBI): domain Eukaryota; kingdom Metazoa; phylum Chordata; order Testudines; family Pelomedusidae; genus Pelusios; species Pelusios castaneus. The sequence continues at coordinate 8,682,231 of ML685795.1, forward strand.
GCTTTCCAGGTTTACCCCTGTATATCCTCCAGCCTTTTCCAATGGAGAAAAGCAAACTATGCTTTAATCCATCCCTGCATGAAGTCAAACACTATAGGTCCAGTCCTAGGGTCCCAGATCTTGATACCATGCAGTCAGCATTTCAGTATTGGAACAAAAATAGTTTCTAGCCTTCATCAAAACTTGAAAATGTGACCCAAGTGTAATTGATGCAGGGACTGATGCCTGAGTCTGCAGATATCTTGAGACAATAGTCTGAGAAGTAGGAAGTTCCCCAGGCACCAGTGTGTTGGAATCCCCTGAGATCCCCTTACAGTTGATTGCCAGAAACTCAATTCAATTCCAGAATTTATCATTCAGGTACCTGATTTGGCATAAAGCAACCTTATGCATCAGCTGGAAAGGCACACATTCCAGGGGTGGCTATAAGGTACCAAAGTTATAAATCCAAAGTTATACATTAATTTTTTTCATTGTACACATCTTTATTAACACCTGCATTCCTAATTCCACATTACATCAGTCACTTCATGATTAACTTGGTTATTTTTCAGGAATCAATCTCAATACAGCATTCTCTGTCCATGTACTCCTCCTGTAGAATCTCATCTCTGCATTCAAGGTTTATTTTGTCCATTGTCCCTAGTATCAGGTGTTCCTGCTTATCCTAGCTGACTCCACCTTAAAGTTTGTTACACTCTTATTTCCAATTTAACCTTTCATTCACTTTCCCAATCACACCCATTGAAAAATGAGTTCTTGCTTATGTCAAGATACTCATGTCATGTTAGGCCTACATGGTGGTTTCAATTGTGAAGGGTCAAGTTTCACAAGCTAGGGAACAAGATGGGGCACAAGATGTCCTGACTGCCTTCAAACAGTGCTCCTATACTACATCAGTACAGCTGCTGCCAAAGCAGTTTGGAGATTCATTCCAGATGTACGATTGCAATGCTACTGACATCAAACCAGGTGTGAGGTCTTCGCAATTGAGGGGTGACCAGGCCAATGTTCTCTTAGTGAACTCTTAGGGTTACAATGCCAATGAAATATGGCTTGGCTGCCCATCTGCCCAGACAGAAGGGCAGCATGGCCAAATGTTGTTATAACTGGCCCACCTCATCCACTCAATCAGATACCAAGGGAAGGAAGAGGGAGCCCTGCTGCCATGAGGGATGAAATGGGTCTCATTACCTCATTACTGCCTCATTACTGTCACTGAAAATGGGGCCACCATGTGAGGGTGGAGCCTGAGGCAGCCCCTGCTGTGAGGTGCATATGCTCTAGATTGTATGTGTACTGTACTTTCTGATTGGATTTTCCTTGACAGGAGAGCATTTAATCTCATACCAAAGTATTATACTAAGTGTTATCGCCAAGGTATTATAGTAAGTGTTATCTTAATGCATTGCTAAATTGTATAGTTGCTGCTCAATTTTATTTGCATGCAAAATGATTAGGGAAACTGAAAATCTTTAATTGAATGTGAAACCCATCATATGCACTAGTGTGTTTTTAGGGCATGAGAACATAAGAACATAGGGCAAGTTCAGTATGATCATTATTCTGTTTTGAAATGAACTGAAGTAGAAAAGAGTGGGGGAAGTCTCTCGAGATTCATCTAGAAATTTGTGGGGACCACTGGAAGTTCAAGACATATTTGCTTGTATTGAATGGGATCAATTGTTAAAAGACTTTTGAGTAGGGGAGGCAGAAATCTTTGGCTACAGTATTACTTAAGGTTGCACGTGGATTGAAACTGGATCAGATGCAAACCCCTCTGAACTTTGGAAAAAGTTAGAACCAAATCTGAATCTGAATCTAAGTACTAGGGTTAATCTCTATAACTGACCTAGCTGGAATCCCAGAGAATCCAAACACACTGACACTTTGGGAACCTCAGATTCTGGTCTAAATCAGGATCCAAACTCAGTTAAGACACAATGAGCCTGCTTGTGGGCTCATACTAATATGATTAGTAAATGCCACTGTAATTAATAGTGTTACACCAATATAAACCAGAGTGAGTGAGCAAAGGATCAGGCTCACTGTATCAACACAGCAAAGGAACAGGCAATCAAGAAATGAAATATGGTAAAGAATAAGGATCCAGATCCAATTTCCATTAAAATTAATCAGAAGACTCCATTCATTTTAATGGGACTTGTATCACTGCCTAAAAAGCATATTTTGGAGAGATCTTTCTCTTAAGAATCTTGTATTTCCTGTTTATAGTTTTCTGAGAGCCAAATTGTCCAGCCCCAACCACACACCAAGAGGAAAGAGAGGGGAAAAGTGGCATCTGACCTTGGACCATCCAAATTATTGAGGCAGGTTTTTCTGACCAGATGGTGTTTCACCCTGATAGTAATATGTCTTAACCATAACAGGGTGCACATACCTAAGTACCCACAGCCTATTCATTCCTTAGTATATTAAGAATGCCAAAAATAATGCCTATTTCAGCAGTGGATTTTTTTCTGATGAGTTACATTTGTCTTCTAGGAACCACCAGTAAAATGGCGAACACTGTTCCAGAAGTTACACAGAAATAAAAAGGCATAATCCACACAGCCACATGGAACTCACCAATTCGTAGAGCAAAACAGCGTCCTCTACACAGCTTGACCTCACATGCACCTTGTGTATGAGGTCATGCTGGTGGAGGAGGGGTGCCAGTACTTTAACAAATCATGATTACATGACCTCTAAGATTTGGACTGAGACCTAAATTATCTTCCCCAGCCCACTACCCAACCTTTATTTGCTTTCAAATGTTGCAGAAGGCTTTTAATATTTGCTCAGCAAATTCTCCAATTCGACACTGGTCACCATCAAAATCCTTGTAAGAGTAAGTTCTAAAGAAGCTTTACATCTTCTGCTTGGTGCCAAGTTTCCACAATCCCCAATGTCTTGCCAACTTTTCTCTCAGGTTATTTATGAAGCAGCTTTCTACCAAGCTGAGATGAGGAAGATGATCTATTGTCATCTTGGGTTGGCATGCCCGATTTCTTTTACAGTTGTATTAAAATCCTTAGGGTTTTTTACACACTATTTCTTATTCAAAAATAAATAAATCATAAATAAATAAATCTATGAGATTATAGCAGTAATGGTGGAATTTAGCAGATTCACTGGAACCTGCTGTGCTTAGCAAATAAAATAGAAAAAAATATATACATACCAGTGCTAAGCATATAGATAAATGAGTAACAGTTGGCCTGATGATGTTCCTGAATGTCATCTGAGAAACTCCAGAGTTGAATTGCTTAGTTGTACATCTTATAGTATAAAAATCAGGACAAGACAAACTATAGTACAAAAATCCCCCTTTCTGAAATTATAGTTCTGCTGTGAGGTCTCTCTCATGTGGCGTACTATAGGGCTTTATTCTTTCATCCCTCTTATTCCATGCACACATGAGGCCAACAGGTGAGTTAGTAAAGTAACATATTGGTTTTAGTATGCTGATGACACTTGGCATTATGTCTTCATCTTATCTAGCCTGAAGAATATGGTGTAGTGTCTTCCACCACTCTTTGTGAAAGATTTGTGGAGCATGCATGGGAATGAGCTGGTTAGTATTCTATCCAAATAAATGAGCATTTATCATGGTGAACTGGGGGTGGGGGGTGGGAGGAGAGACAATTACAGGATAGGACTGTAATTATATTGGCACTCCAGAATGAAATTCTATCTCCTTCATGCTACCCAAGAGAATACAAAGTAATGAATGGAGTTATACACAGATGACAGTATGAAATCTTCTTGAGCAGTGCTGAAGTATGTTTTAATAGGAATATCTGCAGCAAATAATTTACACCAGCTTTCAGTATTTAAAGGTTTTAGTCTTCCCATGCATCTGAAAGCATAAAATGATATAGAGATTAGTCCTGTAACTTCGTTCCAGAACTTTCCATTGTCTTATAGAGGAACTGGGGAATAGAAGTTAAGAGATTTGGGTTCACCATACTAGCAAAGGATTCACTTGAACTTTGCATAGAGACAAAGGACCTACCTTGCAGATCTCTGTGAAGGGTTATAATTGGGACTCTTAACTAGGGTTACCATACGTCCAGTTTTTCCCCTTGGCCACCTCTACTCCCTGTTAGGACCCAGATGCTTCTCTGATGCTTGGCAGAGGGAGGCCGGCAGCCTCTCCTCAACTGGACCAGGGTGGAGCACAGGGGAGGGAGCCCCAGCAGCATGTGAGGGCAGGACTGGGGCCAGGATCCACAGGGAGGGGCACCACTACTGTCTTCGGCATGTTCTCTTTTTGGGAAGCACAGATATGGTAACCCTATCTTAACAAAGATACATTTTCTGGAGAATGTATTGCACAACTATATGAGCAGCACTGCCAGCACCTCTTCATACCAGTAGATAGAATAGATATTCTTTTCTGCCTCAATGAAATTGAGTTAAAACTAACAAAATGGGGTGAAGTCTTCCCACGTTGGGAGAGGGAGATGACATAGGCTTATATCTGCCAATCTAGTGTGGATGGAAGAGGGGAATGGAGCCTAAAGAGTTATCATCTCTACACAAAATGAGATTAGGGCTCTGAAGGGAGGGATGGAGGGGAAACAGCCAGAGGGAATCACACAACAAAGTCAATGAGGCAGGGACTTAATGGCACCATCATCCCATGGCAAACTCATGGAATTCCCTTTAGAAATTCTAGCAGATCTTTTTGCTAGTTCCTGGGAAAGCAGGGAAGACAGATTGCAGGCATAGGTGTGTAGATAGTGCCATCATGGTTCCTCGGGGAACCTTTCTGCTAGGGAGGAGGGAGCCTGGGATGCAGTACAGAGGAGCTATCTTTCTGTGTGGCTGCTGATACTCACAGATTTCCTTGCAGCTCTTGAGGACACATGATTAGAGATCATGCCCTACATTGTTTTCACATGCCTACCAACCCTCTCCCCAGTAGTTTAGCTGCTGATGTGATAAGAGCATAATTTATGGAATCTGACCCATGTTGCCTCATTATTTCCTTGTATTCACCTACCACTTTGTCTGTATCCATCTCTAGTCCTATAACTTAACTATAAACTATAAACTTTGGGAAGAGATGGTATTTTTGTTCTGTGTTTGTATAGCACCTAGCACAATGGGGAACTGGTCCCTGACTAAGGCCCTTTGTCACACTGAAAATACAATTAAAAAATGGCAGCAATATCTGTAGTTTTGAATTTACGGAGATATTTTATGATTCCCCCCTTCTGCATAATTTAGTATGGGAGAAGATATAGCAAGTGTTTTTCGCATTTGTTGTTAGCATCATCTGGAGGCTGAAACATCCTAATCAGATAGCGATTTAGTTTCAAAGCAGCCGCTTTCAAGAACAGGAGAGATTTCTATGTAATGATTTTCCAGCGCCCTGCTGTTGATGTTCACATCTGCCATGCAAACAGTAAAAAAACCTCTGCTGTATTCTGATCACTTTGATTAGGGAGTACTTGAAGGAATTTGAACAGCAGATTGAACAGTCATTGCTAAAATTGGGTATAAAGGACTTTATTTTTGATATGTTATATTGCATCCTATAAGAAAACATCATTCACAAGACCATGCCAAATACATTCTCTCCTAAATATTAGGATTTTTTTATATAGTTGGCTATTCCCCTTACGGTGTAAAAAGTGAATGTGATAATTGTTGGATTCTTTGGGGGAAGTCAATTATTGCGCTATAATTAAAAGCACATAGTGTTTATTTTGTGATATTAGTAAACTTGTGCAGTTCATGCCACACAGTAATTTGAATACACCAAATACAAACATATTAATTATTTGCCTGGAATATGGTTGTCCATCTACAGAAACCAAAAGGAATGAGAGGAAAATATAGCCAAATTTCAAAAAGGAAAACATTCGATATATTTCTTCAGCACTAGTTAGTAATTATTTTTAACTAAAAAAGGGCTTACACAGAAAATTCAAATTGACCTAAAACTGTAAAATTTGGGAAATAATTAAAGAGTAAAATAAAGACATTTTAATTATACTTTAGTGGCCTGACTCAGAGTCTGGTTAAGTCAATGGGAACCTTTCCACTCACTTGGAGACATTGAAACAGCCCCAAGCCCTAAATCCTACAAATACTTACTCATGCTTATCTTTATTGCTGTGAGTAGCCCTATTTATTTCAGTGGGACTACTCATATAATTCAAGTATAAAAATAAGCGTTTGCAGAATCAAGGCATGAGTGTAATTTTTAGCCTTAACTAGGAGTCATTACCAATAACTCTGTAAATTCATAGATTCATCAATTTTAAGGTAAGAAGCAGGGGTGGATTATCAAAGGAGCTTTAGGGTTTAAGCCCCAGGCCCAGGCAAAAAGGGAGACCCAGGCTCCAGCCCCTAAAACTCCTTTGATAATCTGTACCCCCTGCTCAGCGCTGGCAGGGCAGGAGTAAGACCACTCCTGCCTTATTGGCGCTGGCCTTTGCGGAGGAGCAGTGTGGGGTGGGCCCTGGAGCCAGGGGCGGGACTCAGTGCTCCCACCCCACTCCTAGGCCAGCCATTCCACTCCTGGGAGCGAAGTGGGCCAGAGCCTGCTTGCTTGTGCAGGGGACGGCCGGGATGGTGGGGCCAGGAAGTTGGCGTGGCCTCCGCCACTGTGTGCCTCCAGGGCCTGTGGTTCTGGGGGCCACATGGGGGTTGCTGCATACAAGCTGCCCCCCTGCAGACAGCGATGGGGGGACAAGGTCCCAGACCCTGCGGTTGGGGGGCTCAGGCTGGGGGGGCAGCTCAAGGCTGCCAGGCTGGTTAATCCGGCCCTGATGAGAAGGAAACAGTATAATCATCTAGTCTGACTTCCTGCACAATGCAGGTCACAGAACCTCCAACCCACTCTATAATAGACACCTAAACCTATGACTGAGTCACTGAAGTCCCCAAATCATGATTTAAAGACTTCAAAGTACAATGAAACCAGTGGCAAGTGACCCATGGCCCATGTTACAGGAGAAGGCAAAAAAGCCCCAGGGTCCCTGTCAATCTGCCCTTGGGAAAAATCCCCTCCTGACCCAAAATAGGGTGATCAGCTAATCCCTGAGCAGGTAGGCAAGATTTACCAGCCAGACATCCAAAAAAGAGTTCCCTGCACCACCTCAAAACCCATCCCATCTAACATTCCATCAAAGGCCTTTGGCATATTTACCAATAGTACTCAAAGTTCAGTTAATTGCCACATTAGGCTGTGCCCTCATATTATCCCTTCCATAAATTTATCTAGCTCAGTTTTGAAACAGCTTGGTTTTTGCTCCCACTGATCCCCTCAAAAGGCTATTCCCGAACTTCACTCCTCTAATAGTTAGAAACGTACATCTAATTTCAAGTCTAAGCTTCCTGTTTATCATCACAGTTATTAGTACACATCAAATACCAATTATACGGCCTTCCAAGCTACAGAGAAACACATGGTCACTTCTTAAATGAAATTTAACTTCTTGCCACCCACCAGCTGCAAACTTGACTCTCCTTTTACACTGATGTAAATCAGGAATAAATCCATTGAAATCAATGTGTTTAAACCACTGTAAAACAAGAATTAACTGGGATCATGGTGAAACTCAGACCGAAAATTTTAGCATGTAAAATTTTAGGCTACGTCTACACTAGCAAATTAGTTCGAATTAAGGAATCCTAATTCAAACTAACTTTAGCCTTGGCTACACTAGGCTTTCATTAGTTCGAATGAAGGGCTTCCTTAATTTGAACTAATAAATTCGCTTATACTTTTCGAAGTAAGGGTTAATTCGAACTAGTTTGAATTAACCCAATGTGGCCATGTTAGTTCGAACTAAGCGTTTAGTTCGAACTAACTGACACATTGAGCTCAATGAAATTGACTAATTTGACTTAGTTCGAACTAAAATTTGCTAGTTTGAATTAAGTTAATTCAAACTAACTAAAATTAGTTTGAATTAGTTAGTTCGATTCGAACTAACTTTGGTAAGTGTAGACATAGCCTTAGACATTAATTTTGGATCTCCCTTTCTCTTTCTTCCATGATATTCCAACCATACAAGTCTCAATATTCTGCATCTAGCAGTTATTACAAAAAATTGAGAAATGCATCAATTTTTAACCTTAGGTAAAAGACACTGCACTAAAGAGGTTTTCAGTTAAAAGATTTCAGCTCTTTAATAAATTCCATTGATTTTCATATAGATCCGATGACTTTCCTTTTTCTGTGGAACTGAAAATATTTGCATTAACTGTGTTGCATGATTTCGGGTTTCCTGGAATGTATACCTTAAAATATTTCATGCTAATCTGGGGTTGAACTCCAGAATACAATGAAATAGAAAAATATTGGGTTGGGTGCTCAGGGTAGCACCATGTCAGTACTCGCTAGCATTATCACCAGAACTTCCGCACATGCATGGCCGGACCACCCAGGTTACTAGAATATACTTTATTTTCCATGTACAGGCAGCATTTCTGTCACCACCTTGTATTAACCTGAATATTGTGATTTTCAAATGTTAAAATGCAAGCTATATATAATGCTAAATAAAAGCTTGCTTTGGAAGGAGTTTGGATTTTGAAAAATATGTATCTTTTCAAATTAATAGATTTATTTAAAAAGGTTTCATTTTGTGTATTATTGATATATTCAACTTGATTCAAGAAGGATGGCGACTTGTTTTGGAAGATGAGGGAAACAACTAGAAAAAAGGTAATTAAAATGATCTCTCAATTCCAGATCAATGGCTGTAACTGGCTATCTGCCTTTAACAATTTTGGGAGAGTAGCTGCTAAACACCAAAGTTGCTACCTAGCTTTAGTGGAAAAGGAACACACAAAAGAGAATGTAAAGATTTAGAACAAAAAGGAATACTGAATTACACTTCATTGCCTTAGTTCATGCACGCATGTAGGGGGAGATTGTCTAGTTACTTAACTGTCTTAAATTGGTTTTCCATTCATATATGGCATTACTCACATTATGGCATGAAAAGATTTATGATGGTTACAGTATACATACATTTTAACTCCACATTAAATTCTCAAATGCCTTCAAATTCACAGCAGTATATTGAATTGTTGTTCCTTTGCCCTCTCCCGCTGTGTTATTAAAAGAAATGGGACCACAAAGTAGCACTTCATTTTCAGTGCTAGGGTGTCAGTGCAACACTCAAAAGGTTAAACTATAAAGCTCTACAGGGCTTGGTTTTGGTCCTAGATCACCCACACCAAAGGGGCAAATTCTGAAGGCTTTCATTTCTAGTGAACCAGTTAGAGCCAGATTCTCAGACATTTTGTATCATTAAAGTGTACCATGAAAGCCAAGGCTGTTATGTTGATTTTCATCAATTAGGATTATGACTTCATGTTTCTAGCCCATCTCTCTGAAAATTTATAGAGGTGTAAAAAAAATATGAATACATTCATAGATTTTAAGGTTAGAAGAGACCATCATAATCATCCAGTCTGACCTCTTGCACATTATATACCACAGAACCTCACCCACCCACTCCTGTAGTAGACCCCTAATCTCTGGCTGAGTTACAGAAGTCCTCAAATAATGATTTAAAAACTTAAAGAAATTCCACCATTTACAGTAACTTAAACCTACAAGTGACCTATGCCCCATACTGCAAAGGATGACAACCCTCCTCCCCCCCGCCCCCCGTCTTTGCCAATTTGACCTGGGGAAAAATTCCTTCCCAGACGCTGAGAACGTGGGCAAGAGCCAGCAGCCAGACACCTAGGAAAGAATTCTCTTTAATAACTAAATAATTGCTGCTAGCAGTCACAGTTCAGCCACATGCCACTGTAGACAGTCTCATCATAAGATCAATCTTGAAGCCCGATTAGTTTTTTGCCCCCACGTTCCCTTTGGAAAGCTGTTCTAAAATGTCACTGCTCTTATGGTATGTAACCATCATCTAATTTCAAGCCCAAACTTCTTGACAGTCAGTTTATATCCATTTGTTCTTATGTCAACATCGGCCCTGAACACAAATAACTCCCCTGCCTCCCTCTGCCTTCTTGTTATTTGCCCCTCTGAAGTATTTATAGAGAGCAATCATTTCTCCCTTAGGCCTTCTAGACAAGCCAAGTCCTTTAAGACGCCTCTCATTATGTAGACTTTCCATTCCAGAATTAAAAGCAGCAAAAAGCTGGACTCCACTTCTGCAGCAGGAAGCTAGATGTGTTTGAAGGACTTAAAAGATCTTTTGAACGCATACAGCTATAGCTAAAATAGAGCAAATGACTTTGTATTACTCCAAAGAACCAGCATGGGAACCCTCCCCAAAATCCATAGGCCAGCACTGGGCAAGTGGCATGATAATGGTTACCTTAAAGATGAGAAGAGAACAAAAATCCTTTTTTCAGGCCTAGTGAAAATGGTAAGACCATACCATAAAATGAGAACTAAGAGTCAATGAAATGGCCCTCATCCTGCAGTCCTTCCTGCAACTGTTGTTCACTATGGACATGGTCCTGCAATTAAATCAAGCAAAACTGCCATGAAAGTTCTGCCTGAGTAAGCACTGCAAGATCAGGACCATAATGAAAGAATCTCTTTTACCTCAATGCTCATGCTGGAAGCATACTATTAAATGCTGTAATGCATATTCGGAATGTAAAGATTGCTTTGGAGCATTTCAGTTCACTCAAACTAGACATATCTCAGTGAAAACCACTTTCCTCTAATAAGTTATAAATTGAAGTGTCAAAAGCAAAAATTCTCTATCTGGATAATTTCGAAAAAGCTAGGTTTATCAGTATGTTCCATGAAATTATAAGATGGCTTTTAATTATAACTACAGAAGATTTACTTTAACTATCTCGGTGGAAGCAAATATCTCCAGACTTGGTGAGACTGAACAAGCCACCATCAAAATGGGTATGTTGTAGCCAGTGGCTACTAACTAATAGGAAAACTCAGCACACAACACATACAAATCATCTTGTTTCCACAAATAGTAATAATGTGAACTTGTTAAAATGTTTTGTTTTGCGATGACTTCCTCCAACATATAATCTCAGGGTGAATCACTCCTGAACTGATCAGCAGCATATGTACATTATGAGGCACTGGGATAAAACCTCTGCATGTTAAAGGAAGAAAAGTGAATAGAGGTAGTCAGTCATCTATGGGAAATTTATTCTTTCATTCTTAGAAATGAAAATCTGCAGTAGAAGGTTTGGAGAAGGAAGTTAGGGGAAACCATAATTGTTCCAAAGAGGAAAAGGATCATTAGACGATACAAAACATGGTATCAAGAATAGCCCTAAAAGCCCCGTCACCCATCACAAAGAACTAGTTCCTTCATTTCTCAAAGGGTGAGAATAAGAAGGAATAGATGCTCCTGCTAAAATGCCTGAATAAGAAAGTGGAATTGTCACTTCTATAGAGACTTTCATCAGAGAATCTCAGAACACTTCACAAGCATTCTTCATTGCCAGTATGAGAGGAGATAGCATTTAGAAAGTTGCATAATCAAGTTCTTTGGATTTATAACTGTGAGATAAACAGACATTCTACAGCAATAAAAACAGATTAAAAGTCTAGGTGGACACATAAATGTAAGTAGAGAATTAGGGGCATATGCTGAAACAACAAATATCTGATGCTGTTTTCTCTGAATACACTCTTTTCACATTGCCATTGTTCCTGATCCACAGTAGGTGAAATCCGTTGCCTGTTGTCTCATTTTAGGAATTCAAGGAATTGGCTAATTGGGATTCTCTACACAGCTCTTGTGGTTTAATGTGAGGTTATAGCTAGAACTGGTCAGAACGCCTAGGACTGATGGAAAACAGCTATGCCAAAAACTAGTTTCCAAGGAAAATGTCCATTTTTAACTTTTTATTTTTCATTTAAAAAAAAAATCTAGAAACATTGTGATTTTTGACAAAATAATAAAAAATAGATCAAAAATAATTTTGGAGAGGATGGGAGCTGAAAACATTCTCAAGCAGCTCCAGATTGGGCATCGGATTTTCATGTATAAACCAAAACTGGCTGGAATCAGTTTGCATTTGTACATCAGGACTGGGTCTATTTTAATACATTCTAATTTATGTTTTGCTGGCAAGTCACTTAAAACAGAACACACATGTGGTTCTCTATTATCTTTCATGTGTTCTCTGTACATAGCAGATGACATAATGAAGTCTTGAAATGCAGTGGCAAACACTGCACTGAAGCGAGATTGGCAGAAGCGAAGAAACAAAGGAAGACCATGGAATTGCCTAATGCACTTATTGGCCTTAAAAACTTACCAGGTTGGCTTTAGATCAATAGCTATTGTAGCCTCAGTAAATATCCAAAGAAAATACGGGGAACTACAGTATAGCAAGTTATTCAATATCTAAGTAGTACAGCAAATTCCAAGCTATTTCATGTTACTGACAAACTTGTACGCATCACCAGTGCATGAACAAGACAATGGTTCAACTACTCCACATTCCTCCCCTATCAAAGTGCATGTAGAAAACCAACTGGTACAGAAGTCAATTAGGTATCAGCTATGACAGCCACAGAAACTGAAATTACCATCTACTCCAAACTCAAAATATTTTGTTGTTTGAATATAAGTATCAGATCCCCCCATGTTCTCCCCTATCCTGAAAATATTTTTTCAAAAATTTTAAATTAAATCTATTTTTCTTGTGTATATATCTGCCTATAATATCTGGTCCCAGCTAGGGCTGGAAACAGAAGTTCAAAAAAACCTAGTGAGAAATCATTTTGTGGAATTCATAACTCAATTTTACAGATAAGAGATTTAGATAGACTAAATATCCATTAAGCATCCAAGGCCACATTCTCTGCTGGTGTAAATACAGCCAGCCCCACTAACAGCTGAACCATTTTGCACTATTTTCCACCAGCAGTGAATTTGATACCCAAACTCATATGCACCAGACCTCTCTTAGGGCTAGTTCACCCACTCAAATGAATGAAAATTTCCCAGTAATGATGATTTAACCAGGTAGATTCATGCTTGTGATAGTGGGTAAATGAAAACTATGCCAGGATTCATACCAAAGCACTTGTCTTGGAATTTGTCAGTGTACGGTCCATATTCATCCAGTTTGTGAGACCCTCTGCAAAGGCAAACAACGCAAGATTATGCTATTGTTCACATACCATGGAGATTCACTGTTAAGCACTTGATTCAGGCACAAGAATACTGTTTGACTGATAGCTGTAGAGGCACAGCAGGCAGAGTTCGCCCTATAACCTCAGCTCCATGCTGCTAAAATGGACAACGTTTGATTTCTCTCAGCACAAAGAAGAAATTTTTTTCTTGTAAAAGTGGATTGAACTGTACATCACAAAAGGTGATTTTGTTCTTTTGTTTTTGGAAAGCTGGTGAAAATTTATCAGCTCTACTTAATTTTCCTGTGTGTATGCACCCACAATATATGTCGGATTTTCAAAGCCATTCAGAGGACTTAGGCATGCAATTCCTATTCATTTGAATGGGAATTAGGTGCTGATATATACACACACAGCTGAGATTATTATATACACCAAAAATGTGAGTTGGAAAGCCGTATGATAACATTTCAAATGCATGTGGTAACTATCACTACACTTTGCAATTTGCCATGCACCTTATCTGTCCCCTGCTGGTTTCCTTTCTCCCTAGGATTAATTCCAACTCTCCAAAAACTCCTGAATGTTTTCAAGCAAGTAACTTTTAAATAACCCAAACAAATCACCTCAGTCTGTTTCCTTCTTTCTCCTAAAGATGTAATTTCCCACTCACCAAAATTCCTTGAGACTAAGGATGTGGCACTATTCAGGATATATCTATACTGCAATCGGAGGGGTGATTGCAACTCAGGCATAATCTAGCGGTGTGGCTGAAAATAGCAGTGGAAATGCTGTGGTAGGGACCCTAGGTCAAGTACAAACTTGCTCAGAACTGAGTGCCACTGTATTTTCACTGCTATATTTAACTGCACTAGCTTGATTAAAGCTAATGCAGATATGCCTACACAAATTGCAATGCACCTCCAGATGCAGTGTAGACAGATATATATAGTCATGGACCACCAGCTGATTTGAAAAGCTGATACCCTGGAGTCCATCAGGTCTACAAATGGAAACTTTATGTACTGACGCCATGCACAGATTCCTTATTTGTAGTGCTGGAAGGGTCCAAAATATAGGATTTTAATATACCGTTTATGCTAAAGAAATCTCTTTTGTGTACAACTTAAAACTTTTTGCAGCTGGGATTATCTCCCATGAAAGCTCATGCGATAAATAAATGTGTTAGTCTTTAGAAAGTGCCACCAACTTGTTTGTTTTGCTGAATTAACACGGCTACCATTTTGGAACTTGTAGCTCCTTAGAAGTCCGATGCAACTGAACTGCTGGTAAGGCATTTGGCTTTACAGATAGAGGGAGACAAAAATAGTCCAAATATTTTTTCAATCATTCTTAAAAACTTTCCTAGTTCTTCTCTAATGTAGATGACATCTGCAGGAAATATGACTGTATGCGTAGACTATTGTGAGCAATGAAAGTATACCAAACTCATGATGATGAAAACTTTTATACTGTATCACATCACTTCTTATCCCATTAGCCTTCATTTTACATGTATATAAAAGTGTAAGATAGGTAGCAGTCACGAGCCCATTGCCCTCCCCACCTAAAATCAACCATTGGTGGAAACAACATTACCATGGTCCTTAGGCATGTGTGAGGAATAAGTGTTGTTACATCTCACCAAAAGCGAGTGAGAGAGAGAAAGAGAGAGAGGACATCATGAGATGTTAACTCTTTAAGTGCTGTGAATGTGTGTACATTCAGAGCTAACTCTCAATGGTTCCCTTATTGTTACTAACACAGGGGCAGTAATTACTCTTTCTTATTTCTCACCCCTGTTTGAGGACTGTTTGTGTTTCTAAGGGTGGCTGGTGTCCTTTTCTGCTCTTTGACTGCCACCTGTCTTTTGCTTCTGTATTTAAAAGTGTTACATAATAAAAACATATGATGAAGAGGAGGTGAATGCCTGTCTTGTCTCACCCTCAAAGAAGTTATTTCTGGTTTGGGGCACACTGCTGTCTCTCTTCCCTCCCAAAATCCTAGCATATGATTCATCTACTTGCGCTGACATTTTCTGCTGCAATGCTGTATATGCAAAATGTTAGCTTCACAACAAGAAAATGGAAAAGAAAAATTTTGCCGAGATAGAGGATTTGATTCAGATCTCACACATATGAAAATCATGAGCAAATCCACTACTCCACTGCAGTCAGCAGTTACACTGCCATAAACTGGTGTAGTAAATGAAATCAAGTCCATTCCAGAAGTTCACTCCTTACTACAAGGGAAGTAGGGGCAATGTATCCTCTTCTGATCCCTAGGGATGGCAGGATTGGTTCAGCCCTTGGTAAGCTAGAGAAGTTCTTCACCTTCCTCTGTAGCATGGGGCATGGCTCATTTGCTCGTGGATTCTCTGTACTTTAAGGTCTTTAAATAATGATTTGAGTTATAGGTTAGAGGTTTATTACAAGAGTGGATGGGTGAGGTTTTGTGGCTTGTGTTGTGCAGGAGATTAGACTAGATCAGCAATTCTCAACCACTGCGTCGGGATGTATTACTGTGCCACCATACAAAATGCAACCCATAAGAGGTGGGGAACCACTGGACTAGATGATCATATTGGTCCCTTCTGACCTTAGAGTCTATGAGTTTAAGTCTCAGAGCTGTTCTAGCCTTTGTCTGGCTTCATGGTCCTGGAGACTGCATCACAAAGCAAATTTATCCTGGCCAAAATCTAGCCCCTTATATTTATTCCTTAGTATTTCTCTCTTCCTTTAAATAAAATAATACTTTTTCTATTATTTATTATAGGTGATAGGCTAATAGCACAGAAACCTTCTATATAACCATTTAAGAGAGACAGCAGCAGTCTAAAGGTACAGTAAGGCACCTGTAGCTGGCCTATGTCGGCCAGCTCAGTCTACAAAGTTGCAATGTAGGGGTATATCTCAGGCTTGCAGGACCCCAGAGCCTAGGCTTCAGCCTGAGTCCAAATGTCAAAACTGCAATTTTATAGTCCCAGAGACCTAAACCAACTAACACAGGCCAATCCCAGGAGTTTTACTGCATTGTGAACAAACCCTGGCCCTACTGCTCCTTGCCTGTATTACTCAGTTATGAATAGGAAGGGCAGGTCACCTTTAGATCAACTTGAGATCTCTGCTGAAACACACATCAAGGGTTAGGGCCAAGTGGAACACAGACATTTTCTGACCATGAAGAAGACTGAAGCCCTTTCTATACTTCACACAGGCCATCAAAAAGCCATCTCATACAAATGGGCAACATTCAGAGTAGTTACCTGTAAGTCAAAGTCTCTATAGCCTATAACAAATTCCTAGAGCCAAAATGTCCCATTTGTGAAGAGCTAATTTACCTAGTTGTGCATGGAGCTGAGGTGCATCATATTATATTGAGAAACCTCAGTTCAAAATGCCTGGAAGCGAATTTATAAAACACTTATTTGATAGGTGTATCCATAGGCAAATATTTTATGTAGGTTTGAGAAATAGAGTACACAAGAAACTCTAGAAAGGGGGATAAGATTTTTAAAAATGGTCTTCTGAGAAGGAAATAAAGAATTAAGGCCTGCTTTGTAAAAACAGGAATCTGTTCCACAGGTCCAAATACACTGCCAGCAAATGATACTTTTTGTAGCACTTACGATGTGAAAGAGCTGTTGTGAGGTACATCCTTGTTCTGGTGTTTAGGAGTGCTGTACATCTGCAACAGCAATTTACTTCAGTAGGAGCGGAGGATAATCACCACTTCTATATATCAGTCTAGGATCTCTGTCCAGTGGTATGTCATTCCATGGCCACAGAACCCAGTTCTCTGGCTATGTCTACACCTGAAAAGTTAAGTCGACTTTATAAAGTCGACTTAAGGTCAAATTTAAGTCGACTTAAAGTCGACCTTATTACATCGACTTAACAGAAGTGGACTTAACTTTTCAAGTGTAGATGTGGCCCCTTTTTGACTTTATTAAGCCGACTTAACATTTTAAATCAACTTAAAAAGGTCCACCTAGGCACTACTCCGCGTCTTCACTGATTTCAGTCGAGTTAATAAAGTTAATTTAAGTGCTAGTTCGAATTAAAATGAAGTGTTATTCATTCAAACAAACTTTTCCATAATTCAACTGAAGGAGCAGTTTAAGTCGAATTAAGGAAAGCCCAGGGTAGACACGGAGTAAATTAAGTCAATTTAAGCCTCCTTAAATCGAATTAATTTGTAAATGTCGACGCACCCTCGTTGATTAACACCAATGTAACTCCATTGGATTAAGTGTGGACTGTTTAACACTGGTGTGAGAAGCAAACAGACTATGAATTAACTATGAAGTTATGTGCAATCATACTTATAATTTTAAAAAACATAATACACTGACGGTACATATTTAAAAGGCCTCTTGATTCAACAGATACAGCAATTGCACTGTGAATGACTGTACCTCTGTGTTTACACCCTACCCACTATTATAATAATCTGTCAACAAAATATGCTTTGTGAAGTATCATTTGAAAATCAATAACTTGCTGGTCAATAATACTTTGGTGAAATGCATGTTGCAATATTATATGTAAAGTTATGAATTCCCCCTATACATATATCTTCACACCCACAGAGCCCTGCTTAGGAAGGAGTGGTTAAAGATGTGCATCTCAAACAAAGGACTGTATCTTTACCTCAGTTTACATATAAGTAGTAAACAGGGCCCTTGAGACAGCAAGAGAGAGACGCATCAAATTTGCATTTCAGTTTATGCAGGGAAGAGGAAAAAGCACGGGGGCACCTTCACCCCAGACTCCGCTGTTTGAATGAACTTTGCTTTGAGACGTAGCCCTCAGAAGAATCCACTTCAAAGTAAGGGGCAAAAACACCTTAAGAGTTCTCACTTTTTGTCTTGCTCTTTCACCTAAGTCAACAAAAGAGCCATCCATTTGGACTTTGGGAGAAGAACCTGACTTGAGAATTTGGTCAGCCATTCTTCTAGGAACATGTGGTTAAATACTTTACATTGAACCAACTCCACCTTAAGTCTTAGCTACTAGGGAACATTTCATCTTTATTTTCTCTCGTAACCATTTCTGACTTTAATGCCTTTTGCATTCACTTAAAATCCTGTTGTAATTACATAAACTTGTTTTATTCTTTAATCAAAAGTAATTCAGTGTTGTGTTTAAACTGAATTGTTTGGTAACTTCAGTTAAGGTGGCAAACTATTGTATATTGACCCCTTATAGGGGCAACAGATATCTATTATTGGAACTATCCAGAAGAGGACGGGACAATGCAGAACACATCTTTTGGGGGAAAATCTGGGACTGGGGAGTGAGTTGGTACTCACCCTGCACATGATAACCAAGGCTGATGGAAGCCAGAGTGCTGACTAGCGTGTTGCTGGCCTGCTATATCTATATACAGACACTCAGGATGTTTCCTGCATGCTATCAGGCTGTGTCTGAGGAGCCCAGGTTGGGAACTACAACAGAAAAGCATTGTAAGGCACCTAAGGTAGCTGGGCAGGTAGCGACACAACCTTTCACTAGTCTGGATTGTACTGCTGGAATGGTATATGTATCTTATACGCAATTTACACCTACATGTGATGAGCATTTTAAGTGGAACAGAGATCATTCAAAACTAGAGCTACCTGAAACACTCACAAAGAAATTGAACACAAAGGAAACTTTATTTTATATTGTGTTCATCATCATGGTATTCAGATTTTACTTTTTTTTTTAATGTTAATACTAACTTGCAGTTCTGGTTTGTTCACTCAGTTTCAAAAACCTTTTGATAAACCTGCCCCAATGTCTCACCCATTTGAGTCTGTTAATGATTTTGCATCAAAATCATGTGATTTTCTCAGTTTTGCATGGTTTTAACATGAAGCCAGGTAAAACATTGTATTATATGCAACATCTCCTTCTAATCACAGCTGCACAGAACACCTCCACATGCTATTCACTCCCAATAAAAAGCCCTGTGGCAACTAAAACAATTGCTTACATGGAAAGGTAGTGAATGTATTTATCCTACAATGCAGTTTAGCATCTAAAAATGAGGAGTCCAGGCACCTTGTGTCCTACCCGCTTTCCATACACTACCAACAAAAATTTAAAGGAGAGCCAATGGTCCACAAAACAACAACAGAGAACATCTGTACAGAAGTATTCATTTAAGCTCAAGGTATAACATAATCACACTTAATAATTGCTTATATTATTGATTGCTTTTTGAAACATGTACTGTGTAGATTAACTGAAGCCATATAAAAAAGTCTTTTGGAATTCTACAGCTGAATTTAATATGTAGAACAGAATGAATACTACACATCATGGTGATCTTTGCTTTTCTTCTTCAGATGAAGTTCTCTGTTTATAAACAAGATCTAAATCCCTCCTGTGGTTAATCTAATAACCACAAAATACAAATCCAAAGGAAAGAGCACCTTCAAAGCTGATATTTGCTCAAAACATGGAGCAGTTGCCATGGAAATCGTACTCTTCTGATCCATAAATATAGTTGAAATATCAGTAGCATCTGACCGAAATCCCATCAGTGTGGAATCTGGAAATAAACTGGAAACAACAATGGTGCAGGGGAAAGGATTCTAACACTTCCCAATACATGCAATTTAATCCCAGAACTCTGCTTTTCACTATTAAAATCCATGTTTAATAAAATGTAATTATTGCTGTTCAGAATTGAGTAAAAGACAGTTTAAAAAACCCAGAGACCAGAAATCAATCAACACTAAGTATGTTGTATATTACACAAAATAATCCTACATAGTCCTAATGTTTTTAATCATTGAGGTTCCAATTCAGTAAGAAACTTAAATACACACCTAAATAAAATCTTGGAAGTAATTCCTCTGAAGTCACTGACAACAATAAAGTCAATTGCTAAGTACATTACTGAAATAGAGCCTAAAATGACAAAAGTTATGGTTCCTCATGATTGTGGCTCTTTGGCACATGCATCACAATACCGTCATTTAGTACACAGGTACATTCTATTTCTACAATATAGAAGAACATTTTTTCTTACAAGCTTAAACATATTTGGAGTCTTGTAATATTTGTTCTCTCTTTCATCCTTTCACAAATGGCATTGTCATATTGCTCTGATTTCTTTATTAAGATATTTTAATATGGCAAATTTCCTTTTGTTCCAAGTAAGAATATTAATAAATTTGTCAGCAACTCTGTACTATACATTTCTTTTTCCAAGAAGCTGCACAAAGCCTCTCTTAGGAGTCATGAGATGTAGCTGAGATAAAGCTTCCTATTGATTGTCTCAAGAAAAAAGAGAAACTGTAGAGGTCTGAACAACTTATTGCTCTTTTGTCACTTAAAGATGATGTCCAGAACATTCATGCTAACTGGGAAATGTCTGGGAGGTAATCAAAATCCAGGGTGAATACTTGGCATACAGCCCATACCAAGATATGTAAGTGACTAGTACTCTAGATGTTTTGCTTCAGATACAATACAAATAACATTCTATCAATATCTAAAATAGGCAGATTAGATGTGAAAATGGCAACACCCCCAAAGCATTCTTATAGAACTGGGTCACACAGACTTTGAAAGTTTACTTTTTAAATGACCCTATTTATGTCAAATCACAAGAATGGAAACTCTTATCTTACTATCAATCAAGCTGCAAGACGAAATGTATCATAGCAAAAGCAAAAACCTTGAAAAACATTATCTTTTAGATAACTCAAAGTTTTCTTTTTCTTAGTCTGAGCCACATTAGCCAGAAAAAAATGAGGGGTATGTCTGCATTGCATCGCAAGCCCAGGGTTAGTAGAATTTGAGTTAGCAAATGCTCTTACTAGTCTAAGACTTGGGCATCCACACTAATTTGTAATCCAGGTTAGAAGTTGTTGAACTGTGGGTCTCAACCTGGAGTTCCAGTGTCTACACTGCATTATAGAGGTTTGACACCCATCATCCTTATCCCTGACTTCCTGGCACCCTCCCAAAATCTGGCCCCTCTAGCCCTTTGTTCATGGGAGAGTGTGGGAAAACTTGAGCATTCACCAAATTTGACTGCCTAGAGGACAAAAAGTCAACCTGTGGGACTGTTGAATACTTTTTGGCCAACTCCCAAAGCTTGAGTGCAGTGGGGCTGCCTCTACACTACAAAGCAATAAAGCTTGAACTGTGGGTCCTTACTTGACTCAGACTCTCCTTCCCTATGGATCATGGGACTTGAGTCAGCACAATTTGCATGTAGAAGAAAGCAGGGTTAGGCTATAACCCGAGTTCAAACCCTGGGATTATATTGCAGAGTGTGTGTGTGTGTGCACGCGCGCACGTGCGCGTGCGTGCACCCTCTAGTGTGCCAATTAAAAAGACCATCAGTAAAACAGACTTCAAAGCAGCTGTGCCCAGAAAGGTTCCTAATATTGAATGGGGTGCATCAGTGGCCACCTCAGAATGCAGGACATACTCTTAGTTGCATGAAGTTCCAGAATGGCATGGCCCCCTCCCTCACCAACACAGCCCCAGATGAAGTGTGTAAGAGTGTGTGTGTTCACTTGCACGTGTGCGCAGCTCACTCTGCAAAATGGCATCCTTCTTGTGTCCACGATGATGCAGGACAAAACCCACATTAATTCTGTATCAGTATTCGACAGAGACAAACCTTACAGAAACAGAGCTTTCCAGCTTAAAAACCAAACTAATGGCCTACCTAACAATACATGAAGACTGAGAATACTTGGTCTGGCGCAGGGATTCATCCACTTAACATAAAAGAAGCTGAAATAGTCTTCCAAGTAATTGACTCCGGGTTTGGGCTCATCAGGGTCTTAAAGATGTACATAATTTCCACAAGTTTCGTCACCAAAGAAATGTATAAACCCAGTAAGAGAAAAGTACTTTTAACAACTCATGTTCTGTCTTGATTTCTTATTAGTAATTTGTTAGCCAGCTATTTTGAAGCATTTTATTCAATGTGATAGTGATTTGAGCTAGTCCAGCATGGGTCCTTTCTTTATTATGAAAGGCTACAGGAGGGTGGGGGTGGGTGGTGCGGGGAGGAAGATACTAGTTAATTTATAATGATGCCTCTAATTTCTTTTAGAAACTTGAGACTATCATATTTAAACTTTCAAGTCATTCTCCCCTCAAATGGAATACAGATGTGCTTAAAGATTTAATACCATTATTTAATATTTAAATTAAGCTCTGTGAAGAGCTTAATAGCCAAGAGCAGAGTGAGAAGGAGGAATACAATCAAATGCACATAGTGTTAATACACTTGGATACATTTTCAGACTTCTTTCAAAATCAGACAGATAAAGTGTTGACTAACCTCCAACTGCCATTTGAATCATCAAAAACTGGCTGGTTTCCTTATCAGTGTCAAAAAAAAAATCATTAGGTCCTGAGTAGCAATTTGAGGAAGACAGTAGGGTTACATCCTTACAGATAAGTTAATGGGAAGGATTCCATGAACAGCATAGCATAGGAAGAAGCATGGACATTTTCAGAAGCTGACACTGATGGCAGAGCAGAGGAAGAAAGGAAGTGACAAACTACACCAGAAAATATTCAGCTTTTAATTCGTTATAGTGTCTATACCAAACAGAAATATTGCTGATGGATGGCTATATCAGATATATATTTTGTGACATATCTGAACTGTTATACATTATACATATAAACCATGTATATAAGTTGTTTTGGAGCAAACCTTTTTCAACGGGTTGCTTAGTTAACATGCTCAGATGTTTTCTATGCTAAAGGTCATTCAGAAGATTAAAGGGTCATCTAAGAAATGCTTTAGGAGATCACTGAAACAAATGGCAATGCATGCAACACCATAGTGATGCAATCAAATGGGACCTTACCACGTAAGTGCTGAGATGAAGAAAATCCAAATAGTTGCAAGGTGACCTAGGGGTATTATGTGGTTCAGACAAAGATCTGGTTTTCCTATACATACAGAGATTTCTTGTAGTTTCTCTGGGATTTTGAGCACACATCCCTAATTGTTGCATGGACATATATCCCTAGTCTGACACTCTTGTCTAAAGAAACACAGATTTGGGCCCCCATCTTACACATGGGAACACAATGGGAATTACTTGTGCAAGGGTTTGCAGGATTGGGACCATATGCCTCATCTCATCCATCCCCTTTGTGGTTTCACCTCTGCCTATGTACCATCAAAACTTGCACTGACAGATCCTCAAGGTTTTAACAGTGTCTTTTATTTGACTGTAAAGTGCTTTGCACAAATATGTTGCTGGACAAATAATCTGCTTGGTATATTAATGCATGTAGGCTTTTCAAATTTTTAACATTTGTTGTCAAAAAAAATATTAAAAATAATTTTTTTTTTTAAAAACTGGGCCTCAGAGTCCCTTGATGTATATATTATCTTGCTGCAACATATCCCTGTCAAGTGGTTTTTAATAAAAAGTTTTTGAATAAGCTAGATTTATTGTGCAGCTGAGGAAATACAAACCATTTCCAACTTACTCATATTGCATGACTATTCTATACACAATAAGACTATTGCCTTTTTTCCTAATAAAAAGAAAGGCCAAATGCAGCCTTGAGTAGCAGGCTGAACTGTTATGGTGGTGTAAATTAAAGGTGGAGTATACATTCATCAGAAAATGGGTGCAAACAGAAAGATAGCATAAGTGTTTGTTTTACATGGACACTTAATTCATGCCATTTGGAGTGTAAATTTATCCAGCAGTAGCCTGTTGCACTCTAAGTTTCTGTATGGACTCTGCTCTCCATTCTAACAGCTCCCTGATGAGCTCTGCTCCACTCCACTTTAAAATAGGAGTCATTCAAAGCGTACTAGGGAACTGTTGGTGTGCAGTATCAGGGCCCACACAGATACTTAGTGGGTGACAGGCTAATACACAGTATATTTACACGCAAGATTATGATGAATTAAACTATCCCTAAAGCATGCTGTAATTTATAGTGATTTGTAAATTGCATACCAAAGAGATAAACAAGACTGTGTCACAGGAAAAATAACTAGGCAAAGAGTGTAAAATAAAGCAGGTCCTCCCCTACCATTTCAGCTTATGCTCACAGTATTTCCAACATTCCCATGGCCAAATTCAGTTCCAGGAACAAGTGGGAGAAATTCCTATTGACCCCAATAGAAACTGAAAGTGCTTATACCAAGGTCTGACTTTGGTCCACAGAAAATACCAAAATGAAATAAATTAGAGTTTTGCATATCCCTGGGACCAGATTCTCCTTTCCTTTACACCAGTGTAAATGGGGAAAACCTTACAACACTTTCCAGATGATGTAGTGTTGTCCCAAGATCCTAGTCATTCTTTTCAATGCTATCCTGATCTCTGCTATTGTTAAAAAAGCAGTGTCCCCTTGTCTCCCAGGTCTGCAAACATGGGATCATCTTTGACTCCCTCCTCTCCTTCCCACATCCACGCATCAACTTGTTGCTGCCTCCTTCATAACATCTAAATCCATCCCCTTCCTTTCCAATCCCATGGCTAAATCATCCATTCACCTGTAACAATTACAGCAATCTCCTCCTTTCACCACATAACCTACACCTTTCCTCCAGCTAGTCCAAAGTGCTGCTGCCAAGAATATCTTTCTTGTCATTTGACGTTACCACATCATCCCCTCTGAAAAGCTCTTAACTGAATCTAAACTCAAACTCAATTTCTTTGTCCCCGGTATGAGAACCCTTCATGAGCAGGGCTAGATTATCTCAGGGGCTAACCAGGGCTTAAACCCTGGGCACCAGCCAAAAGGTGGGCCCCTAAGCTCCAGCCCCTAAAACTCCTATGATAATCTAACACCCCCTACACTACTCAGTGCTGGCAGGGCAGGAGAACTGAGAGCACTCCTGCCCTGCCGGCACTGTGGATAGGATGGCGGGCGGGGCCTCTGCTTCCACCCTGTCCTGGGCTAGCTGGTCTGCCACCGGCGATGGGATGGGGTTGGCCAGCACCTGCTCGCTCTGCCTGGGGGGGCGGGCCGGCTGGTGTAACCTCCGCTCCAGCCCAGCCCAGCTCTCCAGGGCCTGTGGTTCTGGGGGGCTAATCAGGGGCTGCCGAGCCAGATGCCAGCTGGCTGGAGCAGGGTGGGAATACCCTCTGGCCCCCCCCAGCGATGGCCTTTGTGGTGGGGGGTGGGGCCTTAGGTAGGAGAGCACAGAAGGGGGCAGCATGGATTCCCCTGGCCAGTTAATCCAGCCCTGTTCATCAGTCAGACCTGATCTACATCTCAGCTCTCATCCCCATTGCATTCTGCCACCTCTTCTGCTCTATCAATAACACCATCCCAGAATCCCCACTTGTAACCCACATACACAAATGTTTTCCACCTTCTTCCAGGATGATCTCCTGTAATGGTCTTCCTAAACCCATTTGCCAAGCCTCCACTTTTTATTTTCACTGCTCCCAAACCCCAGGGATGATCCTGTCTCTTTCTTTATTCGGTGAAGCATTAAGCACATCTGGATGTGCAGTATAACTAAGAAAAACAATCAGCCAGGACAAAACCCATGGACCTGGAGAGCACACAGAAAGAGGACATATATTTGGCTGCGATCTCAGGTGTCTAACCCCACTTCATTAAGGTCCTGATCCTGGTCCCACTGAAGTTAATGGGGATTTCTCTACCGATTTCAATGGAACTAGAGCTAGGCCCCAGAAAAGAAGAACTGGCAGTGGTGCAGTAGCAGAAAAAGAAAGCCTGGCTCCCAATCAGAATCCCTTCCCATAATTGTGAAATGTGTACCCTGCTGATTGCTGTTAGCTAGGCAAAGAGAAAGCATATTGATTCCAACCTTTGTATTGCTGGCAGGAGCAATAGGACCAGCACCTCCATTGTGCTCTGTTTTCAAACAATAGGCCAATGTCTGCCCAGTTCTGGAGTTTCTTTTATTTATGAATTCATGGCCTATAGTAACTTGGAGTATTTAAACTCACTTCAAGCCAAATTCTGCCTTGATTTGCACTCCATGCCACCACCATGATTTCAGTGCTAAGCTCTCTGCAGTTGGGATGCTTGTAATGAAATAATGATATCCCTTCCCCCATGAAATAATTCTTGCCCTGCTTCTAGGACTGTGAAAGCAATAAAATAAAATAGAAATGTTAACACAGCCCCAAAACTGTGTGCACAGTATAATCCTGCATTCCCGCTGAAGAACTACGTCCAGAATAGTGCGGTAAACAAGTCTCTATATTCGTAAATTACATATAATACTAATGGGCTTGGAACCTAAAAGATTCAATATACAATCTGACTAGTGTTTCTATCAGCTGGAATGTTCCCTCTATTTGATAGCTGCACTCACACGCCAGATTTAACAAAGGAGCTATCACATAAAATGACAATTGGATACAATCATAAGAACATGAGAGCTATTTTTCTTCCATGCATAAGTGTATCCAAACTGAAATATATATATGACAAAGACATTTTGAAACAGACCAGTCAGATTTATCATGCAGTTCTTCAGATTTTGCGTGGCATTGACACAAGAATAAATGAAAAACACAGCAAAAAATTCTATTAAACATATACAACGTATGATCCAGTAGGGCCCCACATTACAATATCATCACAACAAAAGGGAATCTATTTTTAGTGAACACAGCTGTAGTAAATGTCAATGAAGTAAAATGGAAGTCTGATGTTATTTATTGTTACTGTAATACTTACATTGAGGTCCTTTTATATCAACCTTCCTCATACGGAGTGAAATTTCTCTATAGAAAAAAATGGCTTTTGCCAGAATCTGATCCAAGATCAAACAGAAAGATTTTGATGGGCTCCAGTGGGGTTTGGAATAGGAACAAGAAGAGGTTTCCACTGTCTATGGAATACCCAGATGTTTGCAGGTTTTAAGATTACATAATTTAGTCCTCAAATGAGCAGTCATTTCACGTACACATTTCAGCCATTAGTGATAAACCCATAAAAGATTCTCACTATTTGATTTTGATTCAAGTTAGGAGTTTTTCATTTTACTTATCACTCCCAACAGAGGGGGAGTAGCTACATACAATACCTGCACGTTCACAAATGAGCCAAAGAAACATACAATGTAAAAACAAACACAATTTGATTAAAAGCTATGATCCTTTTAGCAAATTTCATTATTCTAAATTCTGCATTCCTGATCAACCATTTCCCCTTCCTTTGGATACCTAGCTACAGGAAGTTTGCACATCACTTTGTGTTATACTGATTTAAAAACCCTAAAAATCTTAAGCAAGTCACTTACACCATTCCTAAGTCTTATGTGGGGTTTTTTGTTTGTTTTTTAAAAGAAAACCTTTATAATTTTACTACACAAACTATTGTAATTTTTCTTTATAAATGATGCTTGAAAGGTTTGTTTACTTTTCATAACACTCTGGAGGAGCAGTTAAAATAAGAGATTTAAACTTGTTCAGTAAATCTGTTTTGATTGTCTGAGCTTCATTAAATGATTTATCATATTGGTAATAAATATTCAGAGCATATGCCATAATGGCACCTTGGGAGCAATAGTGAGATATGCTGAGAATGCATATTAGGAATAATACAGGGGAAAAAACCATTATCTTAAGTTCATAGCTAGTCAGAGGTTCTCTCTGCATTTCCCTCATCCTTTTTAAAATTGTTTCACAAAAAACAAACAAACAAACTACTCAATCATGTCAAAAAATACTATGTTAAAACAGGAAGCATTTGATCTGACCTACAACATCCAACAGCAAAGAAATTCAGACTGTTGAATGCAAGTCTTTCGTTACTCCCTGTCTTTTATTCTTTGGTACTGACAGAGCCTCCAGACTGGGGATGATTAAACATGCAATCCATGATAGACAACTGAATGAATCAAGGAAGGATTTTCCCAGCTAAACTCTGAATTCCCTTTTGCTTTTTGGCCAGCATTTTCATCATAAATGAGGATGGGTGAACTTCAGGGGATCTGAAATTTTGCAGATTGCCTCAGACATTATCAGGGAACTGTACATGTAAAAACAAAATGAACAAAAAAAAATCCTTTTCTTCCACAGATATACGAAACTGGCAGGAGAGTTGTAACAGTAAATTCTAAGCAGCTAAAATGGAAAATGAGTTCCAAGTGCTTGATTCCCCAGTTTGTTTTGCCCTCCTTACTCCCATCTGGTGACCCAGGGTGGACAGATTCTAGCAGCAAGGAATTCTTTTTGCACAAGGGAATGCCTGTGAGCATACGCCTGGCCAAGGTGGCAAAGTTAGCTTCTGTTCCAGCTACTGTCAGCATCCAGTTTGGAGGCAGGAGGAGTAGCGAAGCAGAAGTTGCAGAGCAGAGAATGCTCCACTGGCATAAGTTAAAGTAGATCTCTAGGGAGCAGAGAATATTACGTCCTTCCATAAATATACTTTCTCTCCACTGCATCTGAGATTCCAGATACAGTGGAAAACTGAATCTTGAACTTATAAATGTAAGGGTTCACAACAGAACCTAATTTCACTCATCTTATCCACTAAAGAAATACCATCATAGCATGAACCAATAAGAAGAGTCCAATCAAGACTCACCAACACAGCTTAAAATTCAAAGACTGAATACTTGTAAGCAATCTATGGAGGAAAAAGTACTGTCAAAAATTATTCAGTAACTTAAAACATTAATCTGAGAAAACATTCACAGAAAATTTATGAATGAGAAAAAAAGGTGAAATTCATCATACAAGTGATCTGCTAAAAATTATTTGCTCTATAACTCTCGTAAGTGTCATAGTTGGGATTCAAACCTCAGCAAGTCACATCATATTAATATAATGGAAACACTTTTATGTCTTTGTTGGACAGTGTAAATCTTATATTTCCTTAGGGTACCTGACCCACTGAACTTCACACTTTCTAAGAACAAGTAGGAGATACGGTTATCAGCAAAACGGTGGAGAAGCACAATGGGTTTTTCACCCACACCATCCATAAAGCCTGAGTGTGTGCGGTCTATGAACACGGGGGGATAGAGAAGTGAAATCTTGTTCCTTCAGCCTGGAATTAATGCAGGGGTTCTCAAACTCTGTGCCGCAGCCCAAAAGTCGACCGCAACCCAGTCCCAGGCAGTCTGCAGTGAAACTGCATTCTCCAGCCAACTGTTTGCTTCCAAAGCTCTTGAAGCATTTCTTTGAGGGCACGTCTAAACTGGCAACTTAGGTCAACTTAAGAATGCTTAAGTTGACCTACACAAAGCGGCGTCCACACTGGGCTTTTATTAAGTCGACTTAAGCGCTTCCTTAAGTTGACTTAATAACAGCTTAAGTCAACTTAACACCACCTCTGAAGGTCGACTTAAGCCTTAAGTTGACTTCTTAAATCGACTTAAAGCCAGTGTGGACCTTATTCAACCTTATTCAGTCAACTTAAACCCAGTGTGGATGGCTATGTCTACTGTTAAGTTGACTTAACAAGGTCGACTTTAAGTCAACTTAAAGTCAACTTTGTTAAGTCAACTTAACAAAGTTGACTTAACTTTACAAGTGTGGACATAGCCTGAGCATCTATTGTTAGGGATTTCTATCGTTACAATGGCTTTTTGTTAAAATAAAAAGGAAACAGTTTATTTACAATGTTAACTTTTTTCCTCAAGAAGTGTTAATAATGGACTGCTATAGTGGGCCTCAATGGAAACCACTTGAGCACCCTTGGATTAATGAACAGAGCAACCCTCTCCCAGCCCCTCCCCTCTTCACTCTCACAGAAAATCTATTCCAGCACCCAAAGAGTAGAAATGTAATTACAGTTCTTCCAAGCCAGGGCAGGTGGCGCTGGGTTCAGCAAGTCCTATGGACCACCCTCCTTGCCATGTTCCATCCCACTCTGTAATGGGCTGGTGCCAGCATTGCTTCCTTAATTCATCGAAGGCACCTCAGCAGCACTACTGCACAGGAGCAGAATCCAGAGTTCCCTTACAAGGCCACTGTACAAGCCCTCTGCATCATGTTAGAATTTCACCCGGTAGGATTTACAGTGTAAGAATCCAGATCATAGCCCATTAGTCTAGTAAATATTGGTCAGAGCCACCCTTGAAATAACAGACTTGGATCCATTTCTTCTCTCTTACTTCCTGCACCAGCAGGCACCGAGTGTTGTAGAGGCAACAGACTTTTAGGGAGGCAGAATAGGTTTCAGGGGTGAGAAAGTGTTTCACATCCAACTGCCGCCTCATCTGACTTGTTAAAAAATATTGATAGTATCAAAGGAAGTTCTGTGTTGTGCTCCTCGAACAGAAAGGCGATGGTGGCTGTGGGACCGATACCTGGAAAACCGTGCTGTGGTAGCCAAAGCTATTAAATTCCAATGTCTTATTTTCCATACATGCAGAGTTCAACATATCATATACTCACCTCAGGGAGGCTTCACTTTTACCCTCTTGCTTGGTTGGCCCTTTAAATTAGAAGAGTAATTTTATATTAAAAGCATCCATTTGCTTTTGTGTAAATAGAACCATAATGGTGTAAAGAAGAAGTTAGAATGGACTCTCAGACTTGAAGAGCACCATCTCTGTACCCTGGCATAAAAAGAGGCAAGCATATGTATTTCAAAGTTCATGAAACAAAATCATCCCAAACAGAAACCTTGAAGGTCAGGGTTCTGCCCTCATTGAATCTTAACAGACGATTTTGAAACACCATAAATCTGAGATTTATATTTTATACTACAGATGCACCTTACAGAGGGAATTACTGCTGATTAATGCCAACAAAAGACATAACATAATTATGAACTGGAAATGCTAGTTACTGCTATAAGGGAAGAAAAAGTATTTGCACATATTATATTGTATATTGCAATTCAATATAAATCAATTTTGAAATTCCTAATCAATATTTTGCTGGGATTTCTCTGGTACTAAAGTTTGTTAACCCTCATGTAAACCAGAGATCAAATTTTCATTCTGGGCTGAACAGACCCCTACTTACTCAATTTGCATTTTCTTGTAAGTAAACCATGAAACCATTGCTCAGTTGACTGGGGCATTAATCTCACAATAATTTGGCCTGAAACCATATCTTTAGTATTGAAAGGAACACAGAAATTCTCCTGTGGGCCCTTAACTCAGTTCAATCCCCCCAACCCCACCCCAGTACATGAATTGTGAAGTGTAGAAGGTTGAGACAATGAAATGACAGCTCTAGGAGTTCTTTACACTCCTTTAGCTTTCTTTTTTCTTTTTTAATCTTCAAACATTGTTCGTTCAATTGAATGCTCATTCCCCTGGACTTTTAGTTCCTAGTAAATACAGGACACTTTTTATTTAATAAAGCAATACGTCCTCAACAAACCCTGCAGTTATGAAAAAACACAAAAACGTTTTGATTGATGAAATGAATACAGGACATTTCTGGTGTCCCTGTTTTTTCCTCCTTAAAGGAGTTGAAAATAGTTTTTTTAGAGGTTCCTAGGACACTGGCCCATCATATCAAAATCCAGGACTGTCCTAAGAAAAAATTCATATGATCAAATTAGTCATCCAGAAGGTATTTGATATTTCTTCCACTATGAAATAATTATATTTATGCAAGTATCCTACAGGTGAGCGACTCCTTATCCCATTAGTAACTTTCTAAGGCCAAGGGGAACAAGCTGTTTTCAGAAAGTGCTGTGTTCCTGCCCTTTGAAAATCAAGCCCCCATTAAGGGGTCAAGTTGTGCACCCAAAAATCACTAGTCACTTTTGGAAATTGTTTAAAGCCATCTAGTCACTGGTTTTTAACATTTCTAAAACCATTAGTGAAATAGCCGAATTGTGTTCAAACACAAACTAGTGGTTGGCTTAAGAGCGACTTATTTTGAATTGTCATAGCTGTAAATTGTAGCATTGGTGCTGAAGCAATCAAGTAATGTTTCATAAATTAAAATTTCATAAGGATAGTTAACATTCAATCAGAGAGAATCTAATGTGATGATGATCTGTATTTATCCTGGTTGGAAATGTAATTAGCTGAATCAAAACTAATAATCATAGTCATTCATAAATTACATTTAGATATTTAAGCCAATTTTGTTTCTTATCTTCCAAAATAACTACCTTAATTCCCTTAAGTTCTTCACTGCACATGGTTCAGATGCAACCCCAGTAGCTTCAATTAGTCACAAATGGTAAGTATAGTAAATCAATCTTTAAATTAGGCGGGTATTTTGCCGCAAGACATTATATTACCTGTCTTGTGATAAGGGAACAAAGCAAACTAATTTGCCCCTTGTGACACTTTTCACCATTTCTAAGGGCACTGTCTACTCAGACATCATTGATTTGCTGCAACACAAACTTTTGTCCTAGAGCTGAGCGTTTTTGAAAATCTGGTCACTTCTTTAAGTACCTGAGCATAGACTTAGGGAGTCTAATGTTAGGCTTCCTATTTATGAAAATCTTGGCCCATACATTTAAAAAGAAGATTAAAAGAGAGAAAGTTACAGGTTTGTTTGTTATTCTGGAGGACATTTTTGGCATTGATTCTGCAACTACCTCTGCCTGCACTGGCACAAAGGTAGTTACAATAGAACAGGGCCTAAGATCGCATAAACTGGGTCTCCTTTAAGTAGTTGAAAATATGTTGACCATCCCCTTGAGTTTTACTATGTATACTACTTGAGAATTTTGAACAATTTTTTTTTATTATTTCTGTGATGTCCCAGCTAATGGCGAATTGTGCTTCACTCACCCCACCCCCCTCAAAAAACACTGAACCCTAATCATTAGCAGCCCACAGTGAAATTCTCTTAAAGTGGCTGTGGCTATATAGATGGATCTAAATTTGCAAGACAAATATTTTAGCTATTTTTTTCCAAAGCAAATACATTTTTTTAAATGAAAAGCAGTTGCTTGATGATATTCTATCTTTTGCATAGCAACTTAGTAGATAAAAGTAAATAAAAGATCGCTTCTGTCCAATTAAATTAAGTAACCCACTGAGTTCAAAATAACTTTTTATTGAAAAAAGTGTTGAGCGAGTCCTACTTCCAGCCGTGAACTGAAAAGAGCTTGTGCTAGTAATGTGGCTGGGAAGAAATTTGCATCCAACAATTTAATGGACTGAGGATAAATACTGATTAAGTGTTGATGAGAGCAGGATAAAATGAGACACAAATAGATGTGGGCAACAAAGATGCCTTATATTTGAGAAAAAGGAGAGAAGTGTGAATACTTGCAAACTAAACACCTCAAAGCCAAAGCAAGAAATTCCCTCCATCCATCAGTCCAGTTTCCGAGCATCACTGCAGGAATGTATTAGTGGTCAAAACAGCAGAAGACAGCCAATGGTATTTTTGCTTCTGTCAAACAAATCCTGGAAAACTTAACAAGACATAAGGGATTCCAAACATCCACAGACGTCTTTCTCAATAGGAGAAGATTAATGGCATGTAGTGAGAATGAAGACAGTACACTATCTGGCAACAGGAAAGAAAGCACTCAGGAGTGACAGGATAGTAATTCATTGTAAACAGGCAAGATATTTCTGGGATCTTAGGGAGAAATTTCTCTTACCTTCAGATATCAATGAAAGCAGTAGTCATAGCTGCAGTTATGAAAATGAGGAATGTTAAAGTAAAAGGGGTGCATGCAGGAGTAAAAGGGGTAAAGATGTTTGAAATATAAATACTAGGAAGTTGCTTGGAAGCTATGGTTTCTTCACAAAGTCAAGTCCTCCTATCCTTCCTCCCCTAAGGAATCCCACAGACTATGCCTGGTGCAGGTTTTAAACTTTGAGTTATGCAAATATACAACTTTAAAAAGCCAAATACCACCCCATCCCCCCATCCCCCACCTCCAAATAACCATGCTTTAAAATCCAAGTGATGTATTTCAGAATTAAAAATATATATCTATCGAAGTAATGTAAGGCAAATTAAGATTACTGTGAGACAGCCTTGCATTCAGTCAAAATTTCATATTTTATACCAAACCAGTTATATTTCCAAAAGATTGTATAACAACTTTGTAATGCTGATAACTTTTGATTTACTTCAACCACCAGGTAGATGAAGTTGCTAGTCCCTAATTATTTACCATAATAATCAAAGCTAACAAACCAATTAGCCACTTCATCAGGATAAATAAGAAGCTAACTACAACATTTACTAGAGAGGGGGACACGAGAGAGGGAGACACCATGCTCAGCAGTAAATACTATCTTCTTGCTTTTATATGTTCTTTAAATAGAGAAAAATAAGCAGCAGATAAGATGTTGGGGGACCCCAGGTTCAGAATATTTTTTAAAGGGTCAGATTCTGAAATCCGGCATCCATTTTATTCAGTCCTGACTAACTGACATTTCTGAGAGATCCTTTTAGGATTGAGTCAAAAAACCCTTTCAGGATTGGGTCTTATTAAAAGTACACTTACTGAAATGAGATTATCAAGCTAAAAATACTACTGCGATGAAAAAACAAGTAACCAAAACACCCACTCCAAACATCTCCCTGAGAAACAGATCTAGTTCATTCTCTAAAAATAACACTTTTAGCCTGCAGGTGGTGTTTTTTGGGATATTTTACCTCTTGCCAAGAAAGTAAACATCCTGTCCAAAAATACTCAGCAGTTTTACAAAGTCATAGAAACCTTTCCATTCTAACCTCTTTATCAAACAGAGACTCTTCAATATTCATTTTAGTGTAAATCATTTTAAGAGCCACTTAAGCAGTTTAAGCTTGTCCCAGCTCTTTAACCTTGGTTAAAATAAACAACTTAAAGTCAATCAAGGTGAAATCCTTGTCAAACAATACTGTTTTGCCAGCAGCTAACTTTAGATTATATTTGAGTACATTTGGTATACACTACCTAACTTTACAGACCACGAGATAAACTTCATGCCGGCTTCTGTTTGGTTACCATTTACCCCTAAATTACTTAGTTAAATCCATTTTGACTAAACTTTCACTTATTTGCATTATTTTTATACATGTTAATTTCACACACTGTCTCTAACTCCACCATCTGTTCTTTATGAATTTGCACTCCTTTTATTTTTAAAGCTTGGTAAGTCCTATAATGGAAGTGGTTACTTCCTGCAGTTTTGTCTAATGTGAGCAGTGGGACAGGCTGCCTACTGTTCTGATACAATTCTCAGTGGTCAGAGACTTAGTGAGAGATTAGGGACTCACTGTGCCATCAAAGGCTGCATCCACACTGGTAAATTAAGTCGACTTAAGCTTGCTTAAGTCGACTTAATTTACCCTGCGTCTACACTACAGTTTCCTTAAGTCGACTTAAGGAAAATAAAGTCGACTTAATTAAAATTAAGTCGACTTTATAACACCACCTTTGGATTAGACCTAAGGCTTAAGTCGACTCCCTAGAGTCGACTTAAGCCAGTGTAGACATGGGGTAGCCCTAAGTCGATTTAGGGCTACTCCAGGGCTACACTAATGCACTCCCTGCCGGGGGGGGAAGCACAGGGGGAGCCTGGAATGCCCCCCACAGGGCAGGGCAGGGCAGAGCCCTCCCCACCCTGCCCCTATGCCCTGCCAGGGTCCCTGTCCCCCTTTGCCCCATTGTACCTAGGTGCCCCCCCTACCCCTGTGGACCTCCCCTAGGTCCCCCTAAACCCATAGAAGTCGACCTAGGCGTCCAGTGTGGACGCTCTAGGTCGACTTTTTAAGTTCCCCTTTAAGTCGACTTTATTTTTAAGTGTAGACACATTAAGTCGACTTAAGTAAGTCCACTTTAAGTCGACTTAGTTAAAGTCTACTTAAATTAACAAGTGTAGACATAGCCAAAAGGAGGGAATGTGCAGGGAAACTACCCACACCTTTCACACCTGTACACGGGGTACTTAATCCAGTGATTGCATTCTGCATGCAAGAAATGATGCTCTAATTGCATGTAATCACGTTTTCTTCCAGGGGAAGACCCAGTAAGGATAAGACCTTGCCATTTATTCAAGCTTGCCAACTCAGCAAGGCTCACAAGAGGAATTCTCAGCTGGCTTTCTAACTGCTTCACACCACTGCTGAGGCAGAGTGCCCCAAATCCATTGCACATCTGTGAATCTGGCCTTGCCCCTCTGTGTTTTCCCACAGATTATGGATTTCCAGACCCAACTGTGACGCTGCCTGGACTGGGGTGACCATTTGTAATATTATTGATAATAATATTGCAAAATTACAACAAATCTTGTAAAATATGGCAGGTAAGTTTTTATTGGAAAGGTTATGATTTACTGAATATGATAAACTCAACTATGCATGTATCATCTTTGTATTGAAAGCTATGAATGTGTGCAATATTTGCGCTGTGCTACTGGGTGACAATTCCAACAGTTTAGCAGGGCCTAGGAAGAATACCTAGGGAATACACCTATGAATCATCAGCACATGTAGGGACATGCTTGTGGACAGGAACTCTTAAGAGCTTTTCCCTGCCCATGTGCTATGAGTTTGCGTTCGAGACACAGGATGTACAAGCCACATGGAAGAAACTATAAAATGCAGCTTCACTATCTCCATCTTGTCTTCATTCCTGCCTCCTGCCTTTAGATCAACAATTCTACATCTGAAGCTATAAAACAAAGGACCAAGACCCATTCAGCTACTGGATGTACAAGCCTGCAAAATTCTAGTACTGCTAAGAATCTGACTTGTATGGACTTTGAAGTCATTTGTGTATATCTGGTTGCTTTGGCCATTTAACATCTCTCGTGTTTGTTTTTTTCTTCTTATAAAAAACCCTTAGATTGGGATATAGATGAATTGGTTGGCAGAATGTCATATAGGGTAAGAGCCAAATCAATATAGATCTGGCAATATGGCTCAACCTTTGGGATCAGGAGAACATTTTGGTAAAGTGAATAGAGTTTTTTAAACTTTCCTGTACCTAGTTGCTGATTAAGAGCCAGAGACTGAAATGCAGTAAAGGGGGCTGTGTATTTATTTTTCAGGGCTTCTTGATAACCAGTGTGGGGAATCAGGAGCACTGTTTGTGACTGTTTGGTGAATCCAACTTCAGTGTTATCCACCCGTCCTGTGAGACTCTGATATCCTTTTACAGCCTGCTCTGATCTTGGCCTTTTCAGGTGGGCTACCCTAGGCACATATGGCTCAGACCATCTACATCTCTTTTTAACTGTCCACGCCTGGGTAGGTGCAGAAAGTCAAAGCTCTTGGCACATTCTCTCTCAAATACACAGAGATGCTAAGAAGAGAGGAGCTGAGCCACTCACACCTAATCACTTTGACTTCTCTTGCTATTTCATCCCTGGTAGAACTGACTAAGACCAAGCGCCAAAGTGACAGCCATGGGAGAGAGGTGCAGGGCCATTTCAAAGGCCCTTAGTTTTGTAAGAACGTTTGAAACTCCATCATCGCCTTCCTTTTAACTGAGAGGCAAATTTCAATTAGTGATCTTAGAGATTTAAGCATTTACCATGTAATCTACTTGAAACAATGTAAGACCAGTCCCATTATTAACTAATGTGATTAGCATAGTATTTCATTTGTATCGCTATCAAAATCAGATCGGCACATCTGTCTGATTACATGTAATGAGAGTGGCGCACATACCAGAACAGTACTTCCAATATGTAATCCTATTGCACATTTCTACACAGCAATTTATTATTATTATTATTATTATTATTATAAAAGACATACACTCTAGATGCAGTAGTATATTGAAGCAGTCATTCACAATTAAAGGTATGCATACCCTGGAGGTACACAGAGGTCTTCTGAGGGTACATCAACTCACCTAAATATTTGCTGAATTGTACAGCAGGCTACATAAAAAGCAATAGCAAAGTCAGTACAAATTAAAATTGCATGCACAGTGACTTGTTTATCCTTCTCTGTGTACTATACAGTGAAATAAGTACAATATTTATATTCCTATCAATTTTATAATTATATGGATAAAAATGATAAAATAAATATTTTTTCAGTAATAGTGTGCTATGACACCTTTTTTATTTTTACATACGATTTTGTAAACAAGTAGTTTAATTGAGATGGAACTTGAGGAACACAAGACAAAACAGGCTCCTGAAAGGGATACAGTAGTCCGGAATGGTTGAGAACCACTCTATTAGAGAACAATTCCACCAGCATGTAATTAAGTCAGAATTGCAGATGCAATAAAAGTTGTGACTTAATTAATTAAATTTGTAAGGAATGTGTAACTATTTAATTAGCATTTGACAAGAGTGCTTTAGAAAGAAAATTATAAGCTTCCAAAATATCAATTAGTTATTTTAAGCAATACATTGTTATCTTATGATCTTGCTATACTGCTTTTGTTAAATGCCATTTAGAAGATTGCCTTTAGAAGATTGCCATCTTTACAGCCAAGTCTTCAGATTGCAAAGCATTATAACTTCCATTGTAAAGTTTTATAACTTTCCCCCATAAATGGGGGTGGGGTGTGTATTTGTTTATTTACAAAAGAAAGTCTTACAGTTTGGATATTTCATATGGATAACCACTGAAAGGTCATCAGATTCCCTCAACCTACAAATATACAAGGAGTTCCCTGCCCCTCAGCATCCTAACTTCCTTTTTCTCCCTTTTCCATTCAGGTCTTTATAACAGTACCTCTTCCATACCCAACAATGTCACCTTCTTCCCATCTACTCTCACCCAGTCCTCCTCCTTTCTAGGCCACTGAAACTTCCTCTCTGTGCAACTTGTCATGGGAGGACCATGATGTTAGCTGTCAACAGTGGAAGCCTGCTTTTACCCTTCAATACCTCTGCTGAAGGAAAAGGCTTGTGAATGGTTCCGCAGGTTCCAATGGCAGTTTGGAGGACCAGGACCACCAAGCACATACACAAAACATACACAAAAACATACAGGATCCTGTATCCTCTCTCAGTGCAATTCCTCCACCACCCCAACAATTCAGCTTCTTGTAACCAGGATCTCCTGGACCTTGCTTCATTTGCTCTGAGAATGGAAGAACAGCAGGACTCTGCTCCTTCCCACATTCTACTCCCACCAAAGTGGATTGGAAGGTGCTCATTAAATGAAAATTTAGTTACAGATGTATAGAAACCATTTGTTGTTCTTTTGATTCCTGATGCCAGTGAAGTAGTGCTATTCTGCCTTGCTGAAAATCACATAAAGAGGGTCAGAGAAAGGCTGTGTCTGGCAAGGATGTGAAGTTTGGAGAATTAGGATTACAGTCTAACCACATTTTTAGTCACTTTCTAAATGTGTGTCTACACTAGAGTTTAAAAAGAAGTTAACTTGATCTAACTGGCAGGCAGTTATCTTAAATATTCACATTAGTCTGCATGCCACATAAATGCTTGTGGTTTGACCTAAGGCAAATCACAAATATTTCTGTTCCAGAATAAATATTTATGGAGTGTCCAGTGGAGTGATACATTCAAATGTATTTAGTTAAAACGGTAAGGTAAGCCCTACAAGGAAAAATACCTATGTAACAAAACAATAACTGCTTGGTCTGAATGTGTTTTTCAAACAGTTCTTTGTGAATTTTACCAGCATCCATAGATCTAGGAATAAACAAACTGATTCATGCATGCTACCTCCTATACCTGCCCCATCTGCTTTGTGTACTATTAGGCTTACACAGTAAATAATATTATAACCTTTAAGTACAACTATAAATGTGTTGAAGATATCTAACTTGATAAACACTTTTGAGTTCAATTCTGCATATCCCTGGCAATATGACCCTTATTATTTATCTACATACAACTCAAAAGAAATATGCTCCTTGCACCAGCTAAAAACAAGAGAGCTAAGGCAATATTTAGTTACAACTCCAAATCCAGTAAAATAAGGGAATAAGATCTTTAAAAAACTAAATGAGGCTAAAGTAAGTCTGCAGTTGATAAAATGTGTATATCTTTTTTTGTTATCTGACCTAATTTTGTCTTTTTGCTCTACCTCCATTTAACAGTATTGTTGAGAAGCTGTTTGTTTTTGCCTATGGGTGGACTGTGAAAACTATCAAGAACATCATCTCCTCATTAACAAAGTCACAAATTTCATTCTCTTTTCATCCTAGTCAGAGACACTGTCTTGCACAATGTGAGAGAAAAGGTGGTGTCATTTACACATTCACAGAATGTCACTTCAGAAAAAGCTGGTGATTCTTTGACTGAAAAATAGAAACTAAGCTGGGAACATTGAGCATGGAATGACATCACTACATTGTTTCATTAGCTTATAACTGAGCAATTTTGTTCCTACTGCAGACCTAGTTAGCAGCATATATTAATTATAAATCTCTTCTAACTTGCTGATATGCCTATATCAAGGGAAGTATTCCCTAAAGACTGACAGAATGCAGTGCACTTCCCAAAGTCCGCCAAGAATCACATCTCTAACGATGGGCAAAACCAGTGGCTTAGCACAGAAGATGATAAAAAGATGGAAACATGGTGATGGTTTAAGCAATATCCCGCAAAGATACGTTCAACACATTAAATTATAAAATTTCCTTTCATTTGTTTAATATGTGGCATTTTTAATTTCAGTGTCTTTTTTTGTCTTGCACTATCGGAAAGAGTAAAGGAGGAGAGTTCAAATAGCCTTCTACAGGCTGTTTCCAGAGGGGTAGCAATGTTAGTCTGTGTACAGCAAAAACAGCGAGTGTCCTTCGTGCATCTGACATAGTAGGTCGGAGCTCATGGAAGCTTATGACCGAAGAAATTTGTTAGTCTTTAAGGTGCCATAGGACACTCGTTTTTTTCTTCTACAGACTATATATTTTATATATAGACCAGGATGATATGAGAAGTTTCTTTCAAGCAACAAAAGCTATATTTAGGCCAAGTTCCAAAGGCCAAACCCCCTTTGTTCCCAGGATGGCTTCACC
This sequence comes from Pelusios castaneus, assembly GCA_007922175.1. Classification (NCBI taxonomy): domain Eukaryota; kingdom Metazoa; phylum Chordata; order Testudines; family Pelomedusidae; genus Pelusios; species Pelusios castaneus. The sequence goes on from ML685795.1 coordinate 8,723,085, forward strand.
TTCCTCCAGGATAATGCAAACATTAAACAATGCTGGAAGGAACATTTTGAGAGCCTACTAAACAGTGAAACCGGGGTCTCTGGAGACACCATTGAGTTTACTCTACAATGTTCAACAACAGAACACCTTGTTCCAATGTTCCAGCAAAAACTCTAGCAACTCCTTGCCAAAATCAAGGCCAGCGATGAAATTCCACCTGATCATAAGAACACCAACTTCGTTACAATATCCAGGAAAGGGAACAATCTCTGTGCAGGCACTACAGAGGTATTTCCTTCCTCTCCATCCCAGAGAATATCCTTGTCTCAATCCCACTAAACTGTCCTGTCTCCATTGCCAAGGAATTTCTCCCTGAATCACAGTGTGACCTCAGACTGTCTTGAGGCACTACCAACATGATCTCTATGATTGAGCAGATTCAGAAGAAATGCAGAGAGCAACAGCAGGAACTGATCATGGCATTCACTGACTTAACCAAGGCCTTTGATTCCATCAGTTGTGATGCCGTATGGAAGGTACTGCATAGACTTGGTTGCCCACAGAAATCATTTCCATCATTGGACTACTCTGTAATATGATTGCATCATCCTCACACACAGAGATGCTGACAAGTAAAGCACCCTAAATCTTTTTGCAGATGCCTATCATAGACTAGGTCTCTCAACATAAGAAAAACAAAGGTACTCTATCAGCTACTTCTGGATCTCACCTGCACAAACTGTTCTTCATACTCCATAAATCATCAACGGCGGAGAACCTGTAGAAAATGTGGACCATTTCCCATGCCTTAGCAGCCACCTCTGCCAAACACTGGCACCAAAAATGTTGATTGACATAGAAATTGAATATAGGATCCACTTCGCCAGCACATCATTTGGAAGGCTACTCAAATGAGTCTTCAATGGCAGAAATCTGCAAACAGGCATGAAGATCTTGGTCTACAAGGCTACTGTCATCCCTACCCTCCTTGATGGGTGAGGGACCTATAGATGACATTTTAAGCCACTGGAGTGGTTCCGTGATTCAACAGGAAGATAATTAAAATGACTCCATTTACTGCAGCACAAAAAAACCCTGTATGTGCCCCAAGAAATCCTAGTGACACTCTCAGATGACTACAGCACCAGTGACAACACAGTAATTTGGGTATGACTTAGCAATATGGTTGTTCAACCCCAGGCTAAGCTAACTCAAGGAGTGTGCAAACCCAAATGGCAATCATTCAGGGTAACTGTACAGTGAACGTATATCCCAAGTATGTCCGTGACTGGTTTAACTGCAAAGCACAATCAGAAACATGTTCCCAGTGTGGTTCTGATAATGCATCAAAACTCTAGCTCTTAGAATGTGTGCTTTTCCCCAGTCACTTCCATCCCACCTGCTTAACCTACTGTATTTATGCTCAACACTGTGGCAGCTTCAGAGTTCTGCATGTGTTCTGCCGCTAAAGGTAGAATTACTTAAATTTCACCAGCCTTAGCAGTGGTCCTGTTTCCACAGATAAGATATCACTGATAGTCCTGTTTTCTGGTCTGGTAGTGATTCATGTTCTGCTTACTAATGGGATTTAAAAAGAAAAAGAATTGAAAGAGGGAATACTGAATCAGTCAGTATTCAAAACACTTTTTAAAAGGGTAAAACGAAGCCCTATTTTTAGCACAAGAACTTCTTGGAGAAAGGAAAATTAACTGTAGCCTTCACCTCAGCTTCTTGAGTCAAGACCACCACCACTAAAGGAAGAACTCTAATAAAAAATAAGGAATACAGGGTAAAAATTGATTTTATGCCTCCAATTTAAGCAAGGATGTTAAAAATGTTGAAGACTTCACCGTCTAGAGAATTTAGGGACATTGCCAGCAGCTGCTGAATGATTTAAAGAAGCAGGAGGATTAGCCACAAGTGTGTTATTTTTGATATTGTAAAGTTATTCTTTGGGGGGGGGTTAAGAAAAATTCAAAAATCATTATCCACAAGCACACTGAAATTTAGGATGCCAGGAGATTCCTTCACTCCCAATAAAAATCAGAACAAGTGACTGGCAATTGTGAGACATCCCCTCTTGTTGCTTTGAATCAGCTGTGAACCCCCTACATCAGTGAACTGTTACTCACATGTGAAGCTCCCCTGGATTCTGTGGGAAAATGAGTGTGAATAACTGATCCCCAGTGTGAGTAATAGTTTCAGAATCTGGCATGTCAAATCTTCACCATCTTTATCTACAACTTGTTCTTTACCTCTATCATTTGGAAGAGAACACAGAGTATGAACTGTGAAAACCTACTGGTGAGTGTATGATATTTTTGTAAATAGTTATATGATGTATAATGATGCTAACTTACTATTTTAGATAAATTTTGGCAATATCCTTTATATAGTGTGTTTGAACAATCGTCTCAGACCAAGTCTACTAATATTCTAGGATGGAATTACATTTGTGCTGTATTTCTCATCTGTGTCAAAATAAATAGATTTGACACAGGTCTATAGCTGATCAGCTTTTCATAGTGCCAGAAAATACAGTCCCTCCTCAGACTGCCAGTTTGGAGAATATGAGCTACAATGTGCCTCTTAGGAAGTGCCAACTTGCCTTGTCATGTGATGAGAAGCATAGACATGGTGACAGAAAAGCAGGCTGAACTCAATATGTTGAGACTGTCAGCAGTAGCTTTCACTCTGTGGTAATGAGCTAGGAGGGAGTCCAACCCTAAATCTAGAGGGCACAATTCCGCACTTACTTACACCAGTTTAAATCCAAATAATTCCCACTGAAACCAGTGGAATTATTCCAGCATCATACTGGCCCAAAAGAACACAAGATCTTTTCATGGTATTTTAATAAGCTGGAAAACCATTCTTCCACAAAGAGACTGTATGAAAATGAACTTTAAGGACCACACATTGTACTTAGCCTGCATGTCAATAGGGACAATATGGATGGTTCACGTGCAATATTTGACTATGGAAGTGCACCTTGGTGCCATCCCATTCAAAGAATCTATGCTTTTGAACCTCGGTTTATATTAGCTCGAATACCACAGAAATCACAACATAGTTAAAATAACCCAAAAATCAAGGTTTACTATGGGTACATCTACACCGGAGGCTCTGTTAAGTCAACTTAACCTTCCTTAAGTCGACCTAAGGCTCCACTGTGGATAACCCTATAGTATCAAAAAGGTACCATATTTTTAAGCCATAAAAAAATATATGCTGTTAAATAGGGTTGCCAGCCCTCCAGGATTGGCCTGGGGTCTCCAGGAGTTAAATATTAGACTTTAATAAAAGATTCTGTCATTATGAAACCTCCAGGAATATGTCCAACTAACACTGGCAACCCTAGAGTAGAATGATAATAATAAAAAAACCTCACAGTGATAGAAAAATCCCTAAATGTCTTTGTTAGATTTAATAACTTTTGAGTATTGGAAAACAGAGACCTACAGGAAAAATGGTGTCATTTTAACTGATTGTTGGGAAAAAAATGGTATTGATATTTAAAAATATATAAGCTGTGGTTTTATTAGTATTTGGTCACTTGTCATCTGCTGGAGTGAAGTCTCACAGGCAACAGTAAGCCATACCACTCTGACCTTTTCAAAGTTTGAAAATTTTAGTTGCTGGCCATTCCTTCCCCTTTAATCCCCCCCCCCCCACCCTTAGCCTTAATATTCTGTGAGTAAAAGAAAAATGAAATAGTCACCTATTCAAAACAAATATGTTGTAAAGGTCAAAACAGTAAAAGAAATTGGGGCTGTCCTTCACAAATAATATAGGGCATTACGATTATGTGATATTACTCAGACGATAAAGAACATAATGGAAATGGCAGGACTTAAATCCATTTTCAAATTGATGAGTTTAGAAACTTCTAATTTAGATTCAAATTCTGCAACAAGTTTAAGCACGTGCCTAGCTGTCTGCAAGGGAGTAGCTCAGCTGAAGTTAATGAAATACCACTGTGCTTACAGTCAGGTACATGCATAAATAACTTTCTGAATCAGGGCCTAAATAATTATCCTGTTAAGAGTGTCTTATTGCAATTCTGGGTCTGGTATCTTCTCATCCTCTGTTGTTCCTGTTGATTATGGTAGGATATCCGGTGTATGTCCCCTAACATATTCAATTGTAATGCCCACAGGATAACAGCAGAAATGTAGATATAAAATAAATATGATCTATTTCCTTCAAAACTAAGATTTTCCCACCAAATTAGAAACAAAGCTAATTCATAAACAATCTCAAAATCACTAAAGTAAAATAAGAACTTGGAAGAATGTATAAGAACTTGTTAAAAATACCCACAGATGTAACAAAAATCAAATACTGTAAACACTGAGTTCCATAACTCATTCATGTCTAATGATAAAGAAATGTATTTCCCACAACCAGAAATTTAAACAGAACAAAAACTGAATGTGACATTAGCTCATCTTCTACTGTAAAGGGAAAATAGACATATATGAATAAAGTTATTTTTCTAAATTACAAATATGGGCAGCGACAAGACAGAGACCTGTCAGGTGTGGATAAACCATTCTACATTACTCTGAAAACATTGTTAAAGAGATGACAAATACTAAGCAAGATCAAATGCGATCCCAGACTAGGCCTCTGTATGTTCTAGCTCTTATATACAACTTCCCATTGCCTTTCTAATGTTCATTTTTTATGGCTAAACATTTGATGATGTCTCTTTAACCTACAGGAAGGCTATTTAGAATTGTAAACTATTTTTTGTAGTCATACCATAAAAAGTAACTTTAAGCTTAAAAATTAAATCATGAGGAACCTAAAAAAAATTATCCATGTCCCTCAAAAAATTCTCCAAACAAAGGAATAACCCAGTTATAACCAATGGAAAAAAAAAACAATAAAAGTAAGTACACCCATAAACTTTTTAAGGTTAGCTCACTAACAGCTGTCCAAACTAAGACTTAGAAAAGATGTTGGCATATGTGAAAAGTGGGCAATTACAATTTTTTTTCTCCTACTGCTGCACAGAAAATTGTGCTGCTCAAGTACTCTGTATTTTACAATGCACAGGAGATCAAATTCAGAAAATAAGCATCATCAGTTTATAGTTGTAAATCAACACATATCATTGGGTCCCAATTTTCAGTGTAATGGACTTGACCTGAGTACATCGATACACCCACATACTGTAAATTTTAGGACTGGGGCCTTATTATTTTTCCTATCATAATCTTTACTGAAAGTTCTTTAAATTACATTATATACTTTAAAATTGAATGAAAATGTTATAGTTAAACATATTTCAATTTTCAGAGAAAAAGTAGGGTAGTTTGATTTTTTTTTCCCTACATGTTCACTAGAGTTATATTTATTTCATAATAGACTGCATGAAGTCCTTAAAAACAGACTTTGATTAAGAACCTCAAGTGGAAATTTTTATTATTATCCTTAGTATTTGCCACCTTCCTTTGATCCTTTTGTATTCTAGTAATCCCAAATCTTTAAATCCTTAGAGAATGCAATAGTTTAAAAAAAAAAAAAGATTTAGCTTAAAGGAATTCTAACATACTTCCCCCATAAATCTATGCTTTCTTGATTAGACATGAAAGGAAAACCTATATTTAAAAAAATTAAAAAGAAATAAAAGACGATTAATAAAGAGCAGAGTGTGGCTCAATGATGAAAAGGAAATTATTTCATAACTATGTTTCATAATGTTTGAAAAAGACAATTTAGAATAATTGGTCTGACAATTGTCTAATTATATTGTGATTTGATATTTTAAACTAATTTAAACATTGATCAAGTTTTGGCTTTTAGAAAAGGTAGGATGGAACAGACATTAACCCCCTTTATAAAAAATTGTCTCTTCTAATAACTGAAATTAACACAAATTATTGGTTGCTGTACTGACAGACACAATACATGCAAAGAGGTCACTCCATGGACAATCTAGCATCCTCTTCAGCACTCAGAACAGTCTGCCAGTAAATTCACCAGTAAAGGTGTAACATTGCTCTGCTAGTGAGTCTTCACTCTCATCTGCAAGGATTAACGTTCAATCTTCATGCATTAACGTTCAATCTTCATGCACATTCAAACCTTGGCTTCTTTTCTGAGACTGCCAATTTAGATGATGGCAAAAATGCTTTGTTACAAAAGCTGAATATAAAGAAATCACTTTGGAATAAGAAGTCCTTTAACTGTTCTTGCAGCTTTTAAAGGGAGGAGGGCCACAAGATTAAGGTGTGATTTAAAAGGACTATTTGTACCCATCTTTGCAGTAACCTAAACTTAACACAAAACAAATAATAAAAACACCTATTTGAGGGGATAGGGCATAGGAATGTTATTGCTCAAAAAGATTTAATAACAAATAAGTGGGCTGAACATGTTCTGTAATAGTGGACTAATTCCATTTGACCAGCGTCACTGAGGGTGGAATTTGTCGTCTTTTTTTTTTTTTTACTTTTTAAAAATTCTTTCTGGTGTTTAAAAAAAAGTTGGAAAATGGAGGGCTTTTGATTTTTTGCTTATTTGTCAGTAGAGGTTTTGTCTACAGTGAAGACTTCAACCAACACCGGTCACTCCTGGTGCAACTTTAGTTTAGCCACTTTGAACTCCTCCCCTAGTGTAAGCAGAGCTGCTATATACCATGATTTGCACCACTACTGCCTGAAACTGGGGAAGGTACACTAGTGTCATTGAAAACTTTTGGAGAATTTCTGCTTTAACATGGAAAATAGATTTTTATTCTGTCCTATTCCTGGATTAGCAGACACAAATTAACTAAAACACTTCAAACGTATTTACAATAGTCTTGCTTACCATTTAAAAGAGAAATTTTCAAAGGCATGAAGATTAGAGAGGTGACTAAGTCACATGGAAAAGTCAATGGGAGTCGGTCATCTAATGGCCTTTTTTGGTCTCTGAAAACCTCCTCCTCAGAATCGAAATGTGTGTCCTGATGTCTGCAGCTCTCTAGAATTTATATAGACTCACCTACCTTTTGTCATATTAGTGTTAAAGGACAAACAAAAACACAAAGACCACAGAACTGGTTTTGTAATTATTTGGTGTGTGAGAGAAATATTTTACAGGAGATCCTAAAAGATCCCAATGAACTGCTCGTAGGCCTCGTTATGACAATTTAGTATAAAAGATTGGGTCCTTTTTGTATAAATAATAGAAAGTCACTGGCAAAATGACAATGGAGCTATCAGCATGGAGGAGATAATTCAGCCACTGACTAAAATTGAAATGGGTCAGGAGAGAATAGAGAATAAGGGCAACGAATAAGCCTGATTCATATCTGGATAAAACAAAGTATCACTTAGCACAGCTGGAAATAGACTTTGATGTAAGATTACAGAAAGTGCAAGGAGAGGCTGAAGCTTTGAAAGTTATCCTGCAGTTAGCAGTAATGGAAGGTGAAATGAGAGCTATCTACATGGGATTCTACCCCTTTGCAGTCAGGAATTACTGGCTGGCTGCTGCTGAAAAAACTCATCCTTCTTGAGATATGTGTAAAGCTCATGTGCTTATGATGATAGAGGTTCCTGGGATAAAAATTTGGCTTGTAAATTTTATTATAGAACATTAAAACACCTTTTTTAAAAAAGATAATAAAAGATGTGAGAGATCAAACAAAAGAAACAATGCAACTATACAATAAAGCTTTTAAAAAGGAAACAGCTAACCTGTATCACTTTATCACAACATTGTCTAAGGACCATCAGATTATGTGCCTGGTATAGATGCTTAAAGGGGAAATATGGGCAAAGAAATTTCTCCTCCCTCCCATGCTGTTCACAGTCCCTCTGGACAAGATTAAGACACAATCTGGCCCTTAGTAGATGTGCTGAGTCTTCATAGCTGCCATGGGGCACAAGGAGAGAGCAAGAATCCCACCCATAACCAGGCACACACAGAACCCTCCATAGGTGACCTGCATCTCTGCTGCAGGTGTATGAGTTAAGCAAGAACTGTGCACAATTCTTTCCTTGGCTTGTTCCTAGGGAGGTGCAACTATGTACCACCCCCTCTTCAGAGCTAGCTGTAAAGGTGCCATCTATCCCTGAGTTAGAATCATAGAATATTAGGGCTGGAAGGGACCTCATGAGGTCATCTAGCCCAACCCCCTCCTAAAAGCAGGACTACTGTCACTAAATCATCCCAGCCAGGTTTTTGTCTAACCGGGCCTTAAAAGTTTCCAAAGATGAAGATTCCACCACCTCCCTAGGTAACCCATTCCAGTGCTTCACCACTTTCCTAGTCAGAAAGATTTCCTAATATCCAAACTAGACTTTCTCAGCTGCAACTTGAAACCATTGCTCCTTGTTCTGTCCTCTATTACCACTGAAAACAACCTAGGTGCCTCCTCTTTGGAGCACCCCTTCAAGTAGTTGAAGGTTGCTATCAAATCCCCCCTCAGTCTTCTCTTCTACAGACTAAATAAATCTAGTTCCTTCAGTCCCTCTCCTCGTAAGTCTTGCGCCCCAGCCCCCTAATCATTTTCGTTGCCCTCCACTGGACTCTTTCTAATTTGTCCACATCTTTTCTGTAGTAGGGAGCCCAAAACTGGACACAGTATTCCAGATGCGGCCTCACCAGTGCCAAATAGAGGGGAATAATCACATCCCTCAATCTGCTGGCAACATTCTTACTGATGCAGTCCAATATACCGCTGGCCTCTTTGGCAACAAGGGCACACTGTTGATTCATATCCAGCTTCCTCTCCACACTATAACTTCCACGTCCTTTTCTACAGAGCTGCTATTTAGCTGATCAGTCCCCTCCCACCCTGTAGCCTGGTTAAGTAATGTCTTGCTTGGAGGTAATATTCAGACACAGGGAGCAGAGCTACCTGTCACCCTACTAAATCTTGGTATAGAAAACTGTGCTTTTAGCAAAGAGATGAACTAGGTATAACCAAGCACATATAGACAACTCCATGAAGTCAGTGGAGGTTGTGGGTGCTCATTACCTCTGAAAAAAATCAGACTATGGTCACCCAAAAATATAAGTACCCAAATTTGTCAGCAGCATCGTGACCACAGTTGAAGATCAAGTTTATGAGAGCCAAGAAGAGAACCAGACTCTTCCTTGCCATACCCACATGACCATACTTCCTCCAGAGACATGATCATGGCGTTTGTAACTTATTTGAAAAAGTGAAAGGCAGCAAGCCTGTAATCCAATCGGTGGCACATATGAATTTATGTCCCACATCACCTACTTGTGTCTTGTTTGGTGGAGTATGATATTTGTCTCACCAACTACAGTAACAATGTATGGGTCCAGATCCTCAATACAGGCTACATCTTGCCTTAAAGTTGCCACTGTTGGCATAAAGCCCTTGGTGCATGGTGTGGATGGGGCCACATTCAGAGTATGCTAGTGGTCAGAAAGACTGATTATTAGCTGGAATGCACTGTGGGACCACTCTATTCAGTGCAGTTTACAACAGTTCTTTATCTGCCCTAAAGGATGCTGAGGAAGACTCTCCCCACCCATGTAACAGTTGCAAGAGCTAGGAACACAAATGTACCTTAGAGCCACTAATGCTCGGTGCAGCTGAAGATCTAACTTTAGCATACTGCTATAGGGCTCTCATGTTATTTGGGAGAGGAGAGTGGGCAAGAACACAAAGTATGCCCCGTAAAAAAAAATCAAGTCTCCAGAAAGCCTACTGAAAAAAAAGAAAAAAATGTTTGAGGGGTGAAGGGGGGGGGGGTGGAAATCCTCTTAGAAAGGTCTCTTTGATTGATTGGATATCAACAAAGCAAAAGAATTCTAATTCAGCAGACACCCCTAGTGGCTATGGGCTGGCTACAAATACAATCACAGCCTGAGTTAAGGGCTTAATTGCCAGAACAACACAGTTAGCCTCCCCATGCCCCTGGAAAATGGAGAGTAGTGCCTAGCAGTCTCCTTCCCCAAAATAGGCGCCTTTACCAGCAGCTGCTCCAGAGAGACCCAGCTACACTTCCTGGACTCCCCTGAGTTGAGAAGGGAATTCTCCTGGGACTTAGTACAATGGAGGGCATCTCATCCCATTGTCCCTTTCCTTTTAGATATCTAAACTATGCAAGCCATTTTATTTGAAATGAAATATTTTTTTAACTAACTGGTGAGTTTGCCATGTATTATTCAGGAGATCTTGAAGAAAAACATTCTCTGAGAGGTTCATTTCACAGGCTTTCAGAACTAGCTTTTCTCAACTCCTGGTATTTATGAGACTTCTGAAATCACCTCTACAAAATGCAAATTACTCCACTGACAATAAATTAATTAGTCTTCACAGGGTACATGAGGGTAGAAGGCATATGATTCTCTTCTCACTTCCAACCCACTTTAAATGAGTGTAATTGATTTAAATGAAGCTAGTCCTGACTTATAATACCCTGAAATCAGAATCAGGCCCCCCCTTATACAAAAATGAGTAATTGTGGGGGGTAAAAAGGATATGCACATCAACTTAGATCTTAATTTCCTCCAGGACTGCCATATTCAAGGCCACATTCTTTTCTAAAAGTTTATACATTAGCCTTTTTTAGCTCTACAAGTAAAACTTACCCTAGGGATCTATCCCCATTCTTCTACCTTATCACTGTGACAAAGCATGTCACCATGAAGAATGGAGAAACCCAAGAGATGGGTGCATTAAGACTTAATTTAAGAAAGTATGTTCATTGTATGAAAACCCCTGATAGAGTTATATTTAATATAGCAAGAGGGAAAATGGCAAGGAGAACCCCATTGCCAGGTACGCACTGCAGAGTTTGTTTCTTCCATTTGTTTTGCTCTAACAAAGGAAAAAACTTGGGTATTTTTACCTGGTGGTGATATTTTTGACCCAATTTTCTCTGGAACTAAAAGGAAACGGAAGAGTTTGAAGTAACTATTGAACTCCATTTTGAATGTGTGGGAGCACTATTTATAGCTTTATATAGCACCATCTAATGTGAGAAATGCAGTACTGCAAGGGAGGCTACTCTGAAACTGCAGGTGTGTCGCAGTTGCTGAGTAGTTAGAAATAATGAGGGATGAAGCCAATGTCTCCAGACCTAGGAGTTTGTTGTGCAGCCTGGAATTTGAGCTCAGGGCAGCAGCTTGCTCCAGATGTAGGAGTTTATTCCAGTTTATTCCAGGAATGCTCTTCACTAGGTGTTTAGGGTGGAATTCACAAGAAGGTCTTAGATGTGAAACTGCCCCTTTAGGCACCTAAGTGTAACATTAACCACCACTGTCATTCACAAAATCTCTGCTCCGCTCCTGCCTAACCCAGTATGTTCATATATTTCCTCCCTTAAGAGCCCCAAAGTGCCTCAATGTTGGGGGCTAGGCATGCATACACTTGCTTAAGTCCGGACAATGCCCAGCAGCTAAGCAAATCACTCATGCCTAGCTGCAGTGGGATTCACAAACAATGAGTTTCCCTGTGTCACTTTTCTTCAAAGCCCAACATAGTAGATATACTCAGAACACATCGGAATACAACAAACTGGCCAGGGCAGGAATTGGTACCTTGCTTATGATATTTAATTCAGTGGTCAGAGCTCTAACCCAGAATGTAAAAGGGCCATTCCCTCCATGCCTGATACCAAGGAGGAGGACTGAAACCTGTGCCTGCCATTAATGTGTCCTAACTACTGGCCTAGTGAGTCACCCTGCCTCTCTTTTTCTCTGACCAAATACATATTTCATTATTTATACAGATTGGAACAGCTTCAACAGGAGAGCTTCCTTTAATAGCTCTCTATGGATAAGGTACCCTCCTGGCACATGCTCTGATTTTTGGTTTTGCTAGTGGATGCTCCTCTCCTCTCTCTCCTCTTCTGCACCCAATGCCCACCACTCACTCCCTTCTGCTTCTTCCTGCCTTAAGGACAAGTGACTGGGAGGTACAGTGGGCACAGAGGAGTGAGCGGCAGGAGGGAGGGGCCCCTCAGGAGAAGGGATGGGGAGAGGTGGAGAAATGGTCAGGCCTTGGGAGAAAGGAGGCAAGCGGGAGTAGGGTGGTGTGGGACCACGGTCCAGACACTGGTGGCCTCCCTTTCTCAGGAGCTTCTGGAAGCAGATTTCTAAAGGCAGCAGGCCAATGTGCCTTTAACGGGAAGTAAACCACATCTGGTATTTCTTGCCCCATTTGGGGCTTAGCCTCCCCTCGCCTTCTCTACCCACAACCTTAACACAGTTCAGTTCATGGGCGCTGAGCACTCTCCTAATTTTTTCAGTAGCTGCTTGAGCCCCAGACCTCCCATAGAGTCAATGCCTATGACTCCTGGGATATGGATCTAACTTCAACTCCTTGCATTCCAGTTGGGGAGCAAGGGGGTTCAACTCAAGTCCCCTGCATCTTGAATGAATACGAAAAGGTGAAAAGTCTGTTTAGACTTCAACTGTTAATCTTCTTTCCCTTAGAGAATTTTATGACTGGATGATTATTTCACATGACTTGTTTCTGGACTTTGTAATGGCAATGAATATATTGCTGTTCCGCCTTTGACCCAAGGGACTAGTCAAATTTTATGGCCCTGGGAAGGTAGATAGAAATTGGTGATAGGTATTTGTTTGAAGCAGTTTTTTTATTTGCAATGCATGTACAAAATCCCATCTCTCTGAACACAAAAGGAATCAAATAGCACAAAAGGCTTCTTTTGTTCACAGCACCAAGAGCACTTTTTTCAGCTTTCCTACCAACCCAAAAAAACCTCTATTTCAGGGTCAAACATGATGCTTGCAGCTGCTCTTTCAGGCTCCCTGTGTTTTTCCCTGGTTTTCTGTGGCTTCTGGGTATGTTCACACACTTTTTTTTTTAAATGTAGGGGCTTAACCACACAGTTATGTTGACTGAAGAGTCAATCTCAATGAGGTCTTAACCCAAAACAAGGTTTCACTCTCAGCTTACAACAGAATTATAAGGGACCAGCTTGCTCATTGCTGTGTACCTTCCCATCACACTGGCTGAGCTGAAAGAAAAGGATTTACCCAGTACTGTCCATTTCAACATCCACCAGGAAAGAGCTCCATAATCTCCAGAATGCAGGAGAATAAGAACTATCCTGACATCAGAGGGAACCTGTTTCTAAAAATCAGGTTGAGGCTGTGCAAAAGCAGAAGCAGCAGTTTAAAAGCAACTGGCTATGGAGGGAAGGCCAGGGAGGAGGCAATTTGAATGCTAGATCTGGAAAGCTGAGAGTTGGCAGAGATGAATTTTGCTGCTGGCAGGGAGCCAGCAGTAGCCACAGCAGGAGAGAACAGAGCAGCAGGTCTACAGTGACTGTGAGGTACTCCTTTCCCGTAGCATGAGCGCACTTGCCTCCAGTGTGCTCAAAGCTGTTACCTTCACTGCAGTCCAGACGCAAACTCCAGGAACTGTACTCCAGACATGAGTACAGTGGAGTAGAGACATGAGCTGGCCCATAAATCAAACATTTTAATTTGATTCAGGCTGCAACTTAACATACAGATTTTCATCCTGGATAGCAAAATTCTTTCAATAAGAAAAAAAGGCTGAAATCAGTTCAGCCATTTGTCCTCAGTTCAGTTACACTCAATAGTCTGTCGTTACAAACCCTCCATTCAAATGTGTAAGGTTGAGAAATGTTCAGCCAATTGAGCAGTCAGATTAGCAGAACATTCTTATATACTTCATAAATGCACTGAAGATCTCACTTAAACCTATGAAAGAAAGGAAGTAAGGCAAGTCAAATTCAGTTGGTTCATCCTTAGTGTACCCTATTGTGCCTATATATCTCAGCATATAAAATATACTGTAACATATACTGTAAAATATCACATGTGAATATATTACAGACTAAAAATGTTCAAAGAGCACTAAGGTTGCAAAGGCACTCTAAAGGTAGGACATGCCAGCATTAGTGTTGCCTATACAACCTTAATTTGTCCGCCTTTTACATATGCATTATCATACAAACTTTAATTACATGATCATATACTATTTTTTTCATGGGATACCTGCCTCCTTCAGTGCACAGGATGGGCCTGTTTTGAGGACAGAGCACAGCGGTATAATGAAGGAGGCTTTTGCCTGTAGAAGCTAATCAGCATAGTATTCAACATGCTTTGTGATAGATTAATGTGAATTAATCTATTTTTCACAACACCCCTGTAAAATGAGGGTATTTTATTTCCATGTCGAGGGAAACTGAAACACAGAGCCATTGAGGTCAACATTTTGGGTGCACTATTTGAGATACCTGGGCCTGATTTCTTGGAGTACTTAAAGCATAGCTCCTATTGACATCAGTTGCCGCTCTAAGTGCTCAGCATTTCTGCAAGTCAGACCCCAAGGTCTCTAGTCCTGTACCTAGAAAACGAGGACCTGTTAGTGGCCTGCTCTGAAAAGGTCAGTTCAAGTGGCTTGCCTAGCATCATGTAGTGATGCTATGGTGGGTTTCATTTACAAAACCTGAAGCTGAACGCAGCTTATGTTGACCTATAGAAAATCTATTCAACTCTGAGGATTCCTCTGACTCGATGTGGTCAGGTTGTTTGCAGTCTGCCTCCCCACATTCCTTGTTCTACTGGTATTTCATCTATAATAGTTCCTCCTGTGAACCTTGGCCCTCTAATTTATGATACAGCCGAGGAGGGGATAGAGGGGAGCATTCAACCACCGGAAGCTAGTCTTGGCAACCATTCCTCACAGAACTCCTGCTACACAACCCTCTTCTTGGTGTGCAAATGATAAAGTTCTCCTTCATGTGCCAGAGGCTAGTCTTGGCTGGTGGCATCAAGATCAGAGACCCTCTGAACTACAATAGAGGAAGACTTGGGGGACCTAGGAGTGTCAGTTGGTGCTTGTGACTCTCCACATTTTGTATCTCCCATTGCATGCTCCAGAAGTGAGGTCAGCCTTTCCACCTGCCTCGTGCATTTTTCTCAAGTGTGTCTTGCAGGAGGGTATTCCTTGCCCACTCTAGAACTGGGTTGTCCATCTCACAGCCTGGGGACCAGAATGTAGCCTGCTATGGCTGCTATCTGGCCCATCAAGTGCAACAGCAGTCCCTGCCCCCCAAGAAGCCCCACCCCTCCAGCCCGATACCAGCTGAGAGCAGCCCCTCCAGCACCATGCATTGCTCTGCACTGAGTCAGCCAGGACTCAGTAAGCAGAGGTGAGTGTGTGAGATCAGCCATTTCTGGCTGGGAAGAGACGCTGCTGCAATTGCATGCTGTACAGCTTGTACAATTCCCATCCCTTAGGGAGGCCCCCCTCCTTCTCACATGCTGGCCAAGCCCGGCAGGAATGTGCACCAGTCCAGCACCCCCTGCAGCTGCACCTTACAGCAGCCCCAGCAAGCTGGATGTTGCTCTGTGCAGCACAGCAGCTGCTTGCGAGATCCTGGCTGTGGGGAAACAGCCTCCCTTCTCCATCCAGTCTGACTGCTGGGGCCAGGAGCCATGTGAACCTGAGCTTCCTGTTTCCTTCTTCTCCCCCTCTCCCTGTTTCTAGACTAGTTCATTTGGATACCAGTCTGGCAGCCAGCCCAGGGCAGGGAGCGGAACCCACTTTCCCCAGCCAAGCCCCCACAGGGACCAGGATTGGAAGTGGATCCCCATCCATTCACCCACCATCCAGGGAGAGTAGCCAAATGGACAGTGGGCATAGCAGTAGGACAGAGCCACCCCCTCTCCCATGTAAATGGCTCAGGAAATGGGGAGAACACAGCAGCCATGGGCAAGTGGGAGACACGTGAGTCACATTACCAGTTGCATGCCCTCCCTCTCTCCCTCTTCCAAAACTCCCCATCCCACCAGCACCCACCAACAAAAATAAAAATTGGCACCTGTACCCCTCCCCTACAGAGTCTGTACCAGGCAGCCAGGTGCAGCAGCCGCACCTCCTCCTCATTCAAAACTTGCTCATAAGCCCCAAGGGAGAAAAAAATTGTAATATGGCCCCTCATGCTAAAAGGTTGGACACCGCTCATCTAGACCTTATCATCAGAACCCTACCCTGCAAGCCTCACCATTTATCCCCTGTGCACCATCAGAGCCTGCTGCCAAATATGCAGTTAGCCTGCATCCAAATCATTCCAAGGAAATAGATGTACATGTTTGTGCTCCACACTCTTCATTTTCACACTCTCGTGTCCCACCCTGAAACCAAGTGTCAGGACTTCTGACCCTCCATGGAGGATGAGGGACTCCCATGGGCCAATTTGTGTCCCATATGGCTCCCACAGCCCATTGGAGATATTAGTTGGTGGCTCCTTCACAGAGTCATAAGGTGGTTCCATGTACCTGGCAGGATTCACAACCTCCCCCCAACACCTGCTCCTTCTGCAATGAGAGGGAGCCCCTAGCTCACATTGACATTGAATGTGACAGGTTGCAGCCCTTCTTCTGGCTCCTCCAGAACCGCTTATGTTCTGGGTGTACTTTCCCTCACACTTCCTTATTTATGCACACCCTATCTGTGGCCCCACAAAGTCATGAGACTTCCTTGCTAACCTCCTCGTGGCTCTGGCCAAGGTAGCAGTCCGCCATAATGGATGGATGGATGGATGAGGGGTGATTTGCGACTGTGAGGCCTATTTCCATTCCTCCTTTAAGTCATGGCTCCAGGCATTGTTCCTTTTGGCAGGATCCACAGGCTTCCTGGATGCCTTCAAAGAGCAGTGGGTGCTCTCCAGGGTTCTCTCAATGTTCCTCTCTGGGTACTGGATTTTAAACCTTTGACCCCCCACTTGCACCCCTGTTTCTAATTAGTTGCCCCCCATAATCATTTGATGCCAAGTTACAGTGGATCCTTCCCTGAGCCTGGTGAGAGGGGTCATTTAAATGTGGACAGACCCACACCAGCCTATCCCCACTTATTCAAAAAGTGCCTTAACCATTAGACCATCCTTTCTCTGCCATCCAATTTCTGCAGCAAATGAAGCTCCTTATTGCAGTATCTTTCTCAGCCAACCGTAGTCCCCACCTCCAAGCTCTTCGTCTAATCTCAGTCTTCACCCACACACTGGCTCCCAGTCTCACTATTTCAATCCCCAACTCCTTGTCCCAATCTACTCCCTCCACCAGATCCAGCTCTTGTCCTCTCTGCTGTCTGCATTCCAGTCACACTCTTCTTCCTCCATACCGCCATGGTGCAAGCATGTGGAGTTCTGAGTTCTGGTGCTTATTGCCACAGCATTTCCTGACAATTGGGAGAAGCAATTGAAGGGAAAATCCTTGTCAAAATCCTGATTCCTGGTTTGGAGCATGCTACTTGCAGATGGATTTTTTGATGAATTCGCTGCCAGACCATAAGAAGTCTCTAATGACCACTTACAAATTGAGACTTTTCAAAAACTTGTAATTTAGCCAAATTTTCACACGGTTTGCAAAAACTACATCTCTAGACACTGGGGTTACCTCAGCGCCTGCCAAATTTAAAGCTCTTGCTCCAAAGCCTGAGGGCTCTAAAACTTCACAGTGAAATACTTGTAAGAATTTTTTTAACATGGATTATAAAACATATCATTTCCTAACCTTTTTCTCAGAAACATGTAAACCATTTTTAGTTGAAATTTTTCAAATAATTCAGCCTGAGGCAGACAGCCAGCATGGGCATTTTCTGCCCGAAGGGTTAAAAATATGGCAAAGTTATTAAAGTTGGAGAACAGTGTTTTATAATTGAAAGGGTTGAGTAACCTTAAGTATACTTGGCACTACCTGTTCCACCTATAATACACACCCCATGCATACATAAAGGATACAGTATTAATGTAATAATTCTATGTAAAATTTCTAGGACTAGTTCATGCTCTACCCTCGCACATGTGCCTAGGAGCATCCGCCATCCTCATGCAGAACTATGCTTGTGTACAGTGCTCTCGCAAGGAGTCTCCTTGGTCCCTGCTCCCTCTGGGCAGCAAATCACATAGTAAAGAGTGAGGAGGAAGATGTGGAAAAATTACTTAGAGATGGAGAAGGGGTGGTGTAGCATGAAGGAAAGGGCAAGTGTAGTGTGAATTTTATCATAATTTGTCTCTGGGTTTTTCCTGTGGAGTGGTTCAACTCCCCAATGCCCCATACATGGGGCTCTAGGCAAATTGCAAATTTGAGCCCCTAAGGTACCTCCTATTTCTCTCTAGACATTTTCTATAGTAATGTTATAAATGGGGAGATTTCCAGGGTACACTCATGCACTTTTGTAATTAGTTGGGGGTTTCAGAAATATTCCAAACAAGATCCTGAAATCAAGAGATGGAATGATAATCTCAGGGTTTTTTCATTTTTTGTTTTTTTTAAAAAAATAGCCCCAAAATAATGTTTGCAGACAAAAACTTTAAACTGTGGTAAATACAACCTAAAGTGAGGAAAGGTTCAGAAACCAGAAAGCAAAGAAAAGAATCCCCAAATTATTATTTTTATAAAATTTCATGATTTTTAAGCTGATCACATGATATTTGGGGCCTTACACATGATTTCATTTAATGTTTACAGTTGCCAATACTGCATTGGGATTGCAAAATGGCTGTCCAGCTCCCAAAGCATCAAATCCTCAAAGGTATGCAGATGCCTAACTCCCATTGAAATCGGTTTTGTTCTAATTATGAAAGGTGCATATATAATGTTTTTAATATCAATGTTCACTTATTTTACAGTAGCTCATGCTGTGTGCTAACATTGTGTGATAACATAGGGACAGAATACAGTGAAAGAGGAGTAAAAAAATTCCTGCCAACACTTCTGCATGTGTGTAACTTGTACGATTAATTTTATGGAAAATCAATGAGACTGCTTCTAAGAGTTAGCATTGGCAAGATCAGACCAATACTGCTTAATTGTCATACCTCTGGGATTTAAATCAACCTATTAATGTTATTTTACCATAATTATTTGTATTGGAGTGAGAATAATGGCTCAAAGCCAATCTAGATTAAAGACTGACATTGTTAGTATCTATACAGAACAGAGCTTGATGGCGAATCTGGGGAATTGCCTCCACAATGCAAAGCACTGGAAGTTCTTTCCTTTTGTGTTTCTGTACAGACCTGCTTGCTAACATACATAAAAAAAATCATTCATTGGCATAGATCCTTGAATTCTGTGCATTTATCTTGATGGAGCGTGGAAGTTGGATTTGGAAAATATGACCATTTAAGCATAAAATACAATTAAAAAAAAAATCTTCTCACTTACGTACCTCTATCCATGTTTTAAATGCTGTACCGGTATCAACTATGGAGTAATGGCAGTAATTATCTAATGGCCTTAGGAATCAATCCATCTGCCATTAAAGTCAATGGAAAGAATTCTTTGACTTCAATGGAAGCCTGATCAGATGTTAAACAACTTACCACAAATGAGTTTGTGAATCATTAGTTGACCTGGGTGACCACTGCAAATAATAATTCAATATGATTTTTTTGCTAGTTTTGTATGAATTTGCCTTGGCTCCTTGCCCTACTCTTTTCACTTTTAATCAACATTTGTCTTACTGAACTTTAGGGGGTCTCTTCCCAACCCAACTGAAAATCAGTCAGTAGAAAGCATGCTCATGAAATAAATAAATGTACATGAAAAGAGAAAGCTAAGTTCTGATGCTCAATTATTCACAGAAAGCACAGTTCAAAAATCCTGTCCAGAAGGATTTCCACCCGAAAACTGAATGGAAGACCTACACTCCTCCAATCAGGGAATAGAAACAATATATATCTATATCTATCTATATCTATATCTATATATATCTATATATATATATATACATTCATTCACATAGTGTTGTTTGATCTATATATATATATATATGAATGAAAGGTAACAGCCACTCTTGACAATAGCACATCTCATAGAATTGGGACTACTTTTTTTAAGAGCAAGGTGGTCAGGGGAACCAAGAAGTCATAAGCTATTCCTTCTGCCACTGGAATATGTAACTCTGGAACCTGATGTTGTGGGAAAATGCACCACACATCCAGCATACTGCATCCAGAAGGAGGGGGCAGAGTGGGAAGGAGACCAGTGATAGCTAAACCAACCATTAGCAGGATTATCTGACAGGTGTTTGTTCTTACCCAGCTGGGTGTTATTTAGTCTTGACTCAGTGAGCTTGAAATACTTTAGATACACCTCAGGGAGTCAAGCTCCCTGCTGTTCAAATGACAGTGACTCAGTAAATGGGTTCCTTATATATGTGCCAGCATACGCTGCCTCTGCCTGCATCATTACACCTTAACCCTGACAAAAACCAGACGAGTTCCCATTAGGCAGAAAAAGATTGCTTGCAGTTCATATGCCTGAGTGCCTGTATAACTATGCAGGCCCTGTCATGAAAATAATACTTGTATCAGACCCTTTTATTACAGAAATTTTAGGCACAAAAGCCCTTTTTATGTTGCCTAGTTATGTGCAGTAATGGAAGAGATGAAAACCCAAGCACCTAAAAACACTCATGGCTAATTGGGTTATCTCATCCAGTTAATACCAAAATATTTTTGAGTCCTCCTCAGTGCTTAAAATTATTAAACTGAAAATAATTGCTGAGTGTTATCTCAGAAGCATTCAGTACCACAGATGGAGCATAATGCAGAGCAGAAGAAAACCACAGAAATCATGTGTATACCTTTATTGAAGAGAAGGGCCGAAGCTTGGAAGATAGTCTGAATTTCCCCTCACATGAAATAGTCACATTCAGTGCTTTTGTTCCATCTCTAGACAGATGTCGCAAACAATGAAAACAGATCCAAATCCAGCCTTCCTCAATGTTCTGGTCGGCTTGTAGCCAGTATTCTGGCTCCCTCAAACTCTCCTGAGGAAGCTGTTCCATTTTAGATATATAATAAAATAGTCATTGGAGTAAGGCGACTGGACTCTGGCTCCCACCTCCCAGGGGATGCCCTAATCACCAGGCTATAGAATCATACACACTCTCTCTCCTCCCCACCTCTTTCTTTGGCCCAATGACTCTCCCACATTCCAAGTGAGCACACCATCCATTGACTCTCCCACATTCCAGGTGAGTATACCAACCATTGGGCTAAAAAGTTATAAGGTGGGCATTCCCCTCTTGTTTTCTGGAGTGAAGCAGGGACCTATCTCATTCTTATAAGAAATGACTTAGGCACCTATGGCACCTGATCCCAGGAAAGGAGTTCCTATTTATGGATAGCTAACAGAAATAAGCAATCTGGACTTAGTCACTGTGACACTTTCTTTGGGTGTCCAGAACTGTGAATCATCTTATTACTTCTAAGCTTTCAGTGAGAATGAGACACACAGAGAGAAAGATTTGCTAGACTTACCTGTGTATCAACTCGCGGACACCACCATCCTGTTAGCCACACAAGCAATCTCCTCAGGGCAATTCCAGTCTTCACTATGCTTTTGCAAGTCAGCAGTAGATGCATCCCTGTCTCCTAGCCCTTCTGAAGCATTTCCCTTCATACCCAGCCCATCACTGGCTAATCACAGTGTCCGCAGTGGGTAAAGGATGGGAGAAGGAAGGCTCCTGGAACTTAAAGTGGTGGCCAAAAATAATAAACTTTATTAGTCCCCTCTTTGGGACGCAAAGGGTTAACAGTGGGGCTGCTTGCTGGACTAAACTCAGAAGTCAGCTTCACAGATAACAAGCTAGCCCCAGGTGATTACTCACAGTTTAGCATATCATGAGTTACACAGAAATAAACCTTTAGAATAAACCCTCCTCTTGGACTCTTTTGATAATTCAGAGATAAAGTATAACAAGACAGAGTCCAATACATAAACAATAAACATAACAATAATCCCCAAACCTACACCAATTGTAATAATAATCCCCAAACCTACACCAATTGTAATACCTAGGGTTGAAACTGAGGTAGAAGAATTATTCACATTCAATCATGAGGAGTAAACATGGGGGGGGGGGGGGGTAATTCGGGTTCACATACGTACCATGACTATCAGGCAGGTGATTAACAACAGCATAACGTCTCAAGGCGGAGGTTGAAATCGACTCGGGCCGGCACTCTCGGGGGAACTCCTACTGCAGGGTGATCAGGCCTAGCAGTTAACTCGAGGAGACTCCCGGTGCTCCATGCGGCATGGGAGCTTTTATGGCCCAGGCCATGGCTTCCTACCGAGGGCTGTGATTGGCCAGATTTCGCTGCAGCAGGAATTTTGGGCCGAGGGTCTGCCCGGTTCCTCCTGTCCTTATTTGTGCAAAGGAATTTTCACCAGCTCTCTAGGTTCCGGGTCAGAGCCTTCTACACCCCTGGGGGGGGGGGCCAGAGCAGCCATGATTGACTTGCCCTCCAGCACATGGGCGAGGGGGATGACCCACCCCTTTGGGAGCTGGCTGAGAGCGAATCAGGGTCCGAATAAAGCATGTTGATAGTCACAAGCCTAGCAGCCAGGAGTTCTCTACGTGCAATAAAGCATGTTGATAGTCACAAGCCTAGCAGCCATGAGTTCTTTACATGACCTGGGGGGCAGTATCTGGTATGTGACCTGGGGACAGTATCTGGTATGTGACCTGGGAAGAGTATCTGATAAACAGTTTCTCTACGTGACCTGAGGAGAAACAGTTTCTATGTCTGTATATCACAAGGGAGGTGGCGGCCAGTTTATGGGGTGCTCATAACAACACCTTAACACACAGAAATACTACATTTGCTGTCCCAAGGGGACAATGCGCACACTCGCTTGTATGAATAAACTTGAGGATCAACCCTTATCGCATCACAGCACTGAGATACAGTGAGAATAATCATTAGCTTATTATGGCTAAGATTTAAGAGTTAGTGACTAAGGGTAAGGATGGAAACAGAAAGTTACATATAAAACCAAATCATAACAAATCATAACAAACCAAATCTTTTTAGAGATTATATTTAATTAAACAGGCTAACCTTCTCTCCAGCAGTCTCCTCTTGTAGAGTGTCCAACCTAGCTAGGATACCATTTTCATGACTATAATCACAGTGCTCTATTACTTCCTCAGGTTCAGAACAAAAATATGTCTTTTTCTTCTGCTTATGTCCCTCAAAATTCATTGTTGCTCCAAAGAGTCAGAATAAAGCCTCAGGGTTTATTCTCTGGAGTGCTGACTTCATTTGACTTTACACCTTCATGTTAACTTCGTATGCAAAGAGAGCTTCCACTGTGTTGACTTACAATGCTTAATTTACATGTAAAGTAAGGCAGACTGGTGAATAGACATCCTTTAGCAGAAACCTGTTTGTCAACCCTGCCTTCAACACACTTTAAAACATATTTTAAGTACATATACACAACACGTTAAATATCATCTATACACAGGGCCTTTTGCAGATCTGGGCCATTCACTGATTTCAAATGGCATTACTTCAATGGAAGTAAGGTCCAAATGAAGCCCAGTGCAGTTTAAGATTTGACAATTGCTACAAGTAAATAACATTGAGAGAGAACAACAAAGTACACAACTTCATCAAATACAACATTTCTTAATTTCAGACCATTATCTACAAACTGTAGTGGGTAAATGACTATTTGAGAAACAACCATTGTGATGTAGTTGAAAGAAATTCTGAGTCCATTTACACCACTGTAGTAGTCTCATTTACACCAGGAGTAGTTCCATTGAAGTTAATGGTGTTAGCCTGTCATTAGATCATTATACCTTTGCCCAACATATACATGCAATACAAGTCATGATATGATGAAGTAGCAACCTAGATATGCACACTTTTAAAACTTGTACAGAACAGCCTGTTCTGTGTAGCTTATGTCTTAATTCCCAAACATCAGTTGATCTCTCTCTCCAAATTATGCTTGTTTGTAAAGTATGTAAAGTATTATTACAATCTTGAATTTCCTAGCACAGTCCAATTGATTAGGACAAGAAAATGTGATCTATAATAGTTTTGCACTATTGACCTCTTAGCTGGTCAAACATTTTCATGTCAAAAATTATTGGCTGGCTAACCACTGACTGAGATGAAGTAGTGTGATCTTTGACATAAAATACAGAAGCCTCAGCAATGGAAAACACTAATGCTACAAGCACAGTTGCATAAGATATTTCTTTGCATCTTAAGTTTCTAAGACATATTAAAAAACTAAAATCAGGAACAATATTCAGTACACTAATGCAAAAATATTCACAATCACGGGCATAAAGAATGAAGTCCCAATATACACTCATTCACTGTACAATGATGAGTAAGACAAAACTATTGTAAGTCAGAATTCTTCCAGTTTTCAGGATGTTGTTGTCAATTCATTTTGTTCCACATGGGTGAGAAATTCTACATCCCAAAATCCAAGTGCAGACTAGATGGCAACTGTCACTAGAGTTTTAAGCATGATGGCACCAAATCCTGCAAGTTGTCAGCAATGGCTGCTTTCTTGAAATTGGTCTAAAAAAGGCTTAATTTGGTCAATAATCTTTAAAGGATGGTGGGGACAAGAGGAAATGAAAAGTTAAAGAAAATTCCAAGATCGATGAAAAGGCATTTCTCCCATGGAGTGTTCCTGGACTCCATTAGGGGACTCAAAAATATGCTGCCTTGTCGGGCCAGAGGGAACCACAAAACTGCACCACAATGATATGTTTGCTATGTTTCTGCAATACTTATTAGTCCTTTTTGGTAACTACAGTTTCCAAAAACTGCAGTTGCTGCTCTGAAAGAAAGAGAGGACTATTTCCATGAAAAAGTCTCATGAGTGGTATAGAATACATTGGCATCTATAGGGGCACAGACAAAGGGGGCAGGAACAATCAGTTCTGCAGAGCAGATAATATAGTAGTTGTATAGATATTCTTGGCCTGATTATTTGCTCAATTACACCAGTTGTACACCAGCAGAAATGGTGACTTCAGTGAGTTATTACAGATTTACACCAGTGAAAAAAGAATCCAGCTCAGTCCGTTTGAAAATAGACAAAAAATTTACAATGAAATAAATTTCTTCTGTCCCCCGCAAAAATCCACAGACCAGTACACTCTTATAGCATATCACTCTTTTGTGCATTATGCTGAAAATTAGGCAGATACATTCTTCAGAATAGGGTCCTCCTCTTTCTATATGTATCTCTAAAGAGTCTTTCAAGTGATGTTAAGACACAACAATAAGATCTATGTCTACTATATTTAGAAGCCATCTACTCTCCAGCACTATAGTAATGGCGCTTTTAAATTCTAATTGTACGCAGACAAAATACATGATTTGTGCTGATGTCTTGGATCTCGAACAAATGTTACTTAATTTTTTTCTTATAGGCCACAATTTGATCTGCTTATTAGGCACTGAAAGCAGGCATTGTAGAGAGAGAGGAAGAAGGGGGGAGGAGTCATTTCACTGGGTTCTGGCATAGAATGTATTATTTTTGTTGCTGTTATTATCTTGGACCATCTCCAAGCAGGAAATCTAAGAAAACCCAAATACTCCCCAACAATGGGTGTCTAATGAATAAGTATGTAATTCAGTTATTAGAGAGCAGTGATTAGAAGAAACGGTGTTATTATTCTTTGTTTTTAGGTCCATACAGCATCTTATTCTCATCCAAAAGACAATCCAATTGATAAGAATACTAATTATTATAATTAATTTAAATAGCTGTATACCCTTCCGTCCGAGGATCAAAGCCCCTTATGACATTCAAGAATTAAGCTTTACAATATGCGTGTGAGAGAGCCAATGTAGATTTATTATAGAACATTTTGGGAGGGTTATCAACCAAATACTATGTAACTAAAGCTATTGCCATCTTAGAGGACAGGAAGTGGAAACAAAAACAAAACAAAAGAAATCAAATAAGAAATCAGTTCTCTGTCTCTAATGTGAAAGGAGCAAATGCTCCTTTATATGGCATTTCTGTAACCCAACTGAAGTAATATTTTCAGCCTTTGTGGTATGGGTGTAACAGAGACAGAATTTGGCTCTCTATTATTAAAGAGAAACAACTTATTATTTTTCCAGAGACCAAAGTAGAAATGGTTTATAAAATGTTAAAAATCAGGATTCAGTAGCAACTGGAATAAGTGTGTCATGGATATTTGTTAGCTAAATTCACAGTCCTATACCTATGTCACACTTTAAAAATGGTCCCTAAATAGGGATGACCATGCCTTGGATAAAAGGTTAACTTGTAAAATCTAAAGGACTCAAAACAAACAAACAAACACTACTAATACTTCCCCCTCCCCCGTGGTTTCAGATGTTACCCTTATCTGGCTATCTAGGATTTCAGATATATATATGTTGTGCAGCAGAAATTAGAAATTTTATTGGCATCCAGAATCATACTTGAGAGTATTCCCTATGAAATATATAAGGAAAGTTCATTTTCATACCAAACAATTGAAGTTCAGTTTTACTGAGAGAAATTAAAGTATTCCTTTAACAATTATAGACTTATAATATTCCCATTGGATAACATAATAAATTTAAACTATACTTTTCATCAAAACTCAGCCCTATGACTCAGATTGCTGGCATGCTTTTTTGCATACTTTTTTTTGCAAGAACTCACAATAACTCTTCAGCTTTTCTTTAAAATTGGTAAGTCCATAAAAAAGAGTAGTCTCTAAATCAACTTCAAATCTCAAATTTTGTTGAGCAGAACATTTACAGATAAAATTATTTCTATTAGATCAGATCTATTAGAGTTTTGTGATTAATGTGAACCATTAGTAAATAAGATTTGTAACTGTATAAATTAGTCATTATAAGTTACTGGTTCACAAGATACTTTCCCTCTTTACAAATTCTGTGAATAAATTTAGGTAAATAACTAGCATTTTATTTTGAAGAAGCTGGTGGGGTCACTGTAATCAGCTAGCTGGTCACAAGTCCAAAGTGGATCAGGGCTTGCAGCAGTCAAGTACTGTTGTACCTATCTTTTTAACACAGTTGGTAATCAAAGGGGCTGCAGCCAAGAAATCCAGTCTAAGAGCTGTAGAACCATGAAGCTCTATCCAGAGAGGAAAGAAGATAGTGAAACCAGTCTCGAAAGAGGTACTCTCAAAAAGGACTTAATGAGATCTAAAGCACAGCTAATCCTGTAAGCATAACTTACTATTTTCTTGTAGTTATTATTTGCATTTCTAAAGTGTCTGTCATCACTGTGGTATTAAGTACCATTCTTTAAGTTGAAAAGCACACTTACGAGCCTTCTGGGGATGGAACCAGCTCTTCTCCTCACCACATAATTGGATCAAAGTAGTTTATTCCAGGAGTATCATACTGGATACAAGCCACAGTGTGATTGTTAAAAATATATGCCAAAAGATCTGAGTGAATGCATACTTAGTACTTCTTCCTTGTGCATCTTCATGATGATACAATTCTTAGTTATAAAATCACATTTTTAACAGAATCTTCCTTTTAGTGTATAGTATGGCCAAGGATAAAAAAATAAAACAAATAGTCAATATTTCTTTTTATTTTCATCATAAAAAATGTGGTCCCATACCTTGTTTAGTATACATGATCCAAACATGGAACTTGGATTCCAATGTAAATTCTAGAAATACTATACAGATTAAATATCATAGATGAAGAAATCCAATAGGACAGCACTGTATTTTTGAAAACCCACCCCAGAGAACCACAGTGTGTGTGTGTGTATATATATATATGAGCAAAAATTTGCCTGTTATGCTTGAATTAGTTCATATAAATAATTATTAAAAAGAGAAGAAATGTAAAATTGATTATTCACAGATAAAAATTGGCAGATTTATTTTACAGTTCTGTCTGGTGAAATGATGTTCTCATAGCTAACAAAGCATTAAAGAGTTGAAATAGATATTCTGTAGGGATTAGATAGAGAAATATGATTTTTGTTCATGGAAGCTATCTAATGAGTTATAACTAATGGATGTGACTGTTGTAAAAGTTTCTTTTGTGTAAAAAAAGAAAAAGAAACTGAATTTATTTTTTGTTGGAGTGACTGGGCTAAGCACGCTGAGTTCTTCATAGCCCACATTATTAAGATACAGATTCCCATCATCATATTTAATTCTGTACTTCAAAGTATACATAATTAGAACAGAAATCATATAGAGACATGCGAGGCATGAAATAACAAGTAGATAGCTTCGCTACAGCAAGGACAAAATCATCAGCCAAAGGAAAAAAAAATTAGGAGGGCAAATTGAACCAATGGGATGTTTAGTAAACACAGGTAGAGAAAAGAGGTTTTGTAATCAGCAATGACACTAAAGTGCAGCAACAGTGGTAGAGAACAGAGATACAGTGCAGCCGGAATTCAGAAAAACAGAGGAAATTGGAAAGCAAATACAGAGTAGATGAAATGAGAGATCACATCAAACAGGAAATGGCCTCAGACAGACCTCTGAAAAAAAAAAAGATGGCCAAAATATAGACCTGCATAAAAACAAATGACAGCTTCTTATCACAGAGCAAATTCATAAAAAGGTCAGCAGAGGTCATAACCAACTCACATATTCTTTAAGTTGCAATGGCACCCACTGGTATTATTGAAGATAAATTGTTATTTTAAACTGGGGAGGAAGGAGAGGGACAGGGAAGAGAGACAAAAGGACCTAAGAACAATGATATTTATTAGTTTTATAATTAGTAGTGAAAAACAACAGGAAGTAGCAATTCCATTCTCCTCAAGGGATTTTTCTTTTAACTTGTAGCAAATCTTCAATCTTCACAAAAAGAGCATGGGAAGTACAAAATCAAAACCGTATGGTGCATCTTTAACTTTGATTTAAACAATGTTATCAGCTTACTAGATATAGCCTGAGATGCAGTGTTACAAGAAAGAGAAAAAGTATCTGTAATGTGGAACAATAGGATATACGCAGGTTTTAAAGACCCAGGATGCACTGTATAACTAGAACGAAATGTATAACATGATTTATTTCACATTCTTAGAGCTGAAACACCATATAGGCAGTACCTCTTTTTAAAATATTTCTGTACCCATTTGCTTCCCCATTCCTGACAATTTAATAATTTTAAATTGAACAATGAAGGAATATTTAAGTAAGGACCCCGGAGAAGTAACTATGGATTACATGTTCCAAAAGAAATGTGTCCTATTAATTGATGTGCATAGTGTGTATGCACACTATAGGTAAAGCACATGCAGGAATTTTTAGTCAGTGCTAGCAGGTTCTATATAGCCAGTTAGTGCACGACACGTTGGTGTACTTTAGAAATCACACCCCTGTAGCGCACATTGTCACTTCATGTAGATAAACCCTAAGATGCTATGTATTCAATATGAGTAAGGGTGGCAAACCTGGCCCATAATAGTTTACTCTCTGGAGGATGCCAAAGTATTTTACAAATTATATTCATAAACAACTGTACCACCAGTGAAACACAGAGGATTCTTAGGTGATACATAGCAACTCCTTAACATTTTACAGAAACATTACGGAACAATCAAATAAAGGGGATGATGAATAAGAGGTCCCCATTGTGCAACACCCTAGTCATGTGGAGTATTGCTTTAATAGTAAGGACATATTTTGTTTGTTCGTTTGTTTGTTCTGGAAGAAAGGAACATCCATTTAAAAAGTCTTCAGTACTGAAATCTGTGCACTTTTATTTCACTCACATTAAAAATTATATAATGACAATGAATTACTTTAATTTTACACCACTATGTAGGTTTTATTTTTATAAAAGATTTCAGTCACAGCAACTTTTCCTAGACTTATTTGAACAACTGCTCACAGTGGGCAGAACTCTCACTTCAGGCTCTTCCAATCGTATAGGTGGTTCTCCTAATCTCCTTGTCATTTTAAATAGATTTCATAAACATCTAAATTTCCCTGGTATTTACTGTGTAAATAACTATCAAAAATTAAATTCATGCATGTTTCTGGCTTTTTAGAGTTCACGAAAGGCATCATTTTGACAGTATTGAAGACTTAAGTCTTTATATTGTATGCATCCTAGAGGTGCTGCATAAGAATTTCTAAAGGAACAAATTCTTCCTTGGTAGAATTCAGACCATGGCTTTGACACTAAGAACTTCAGAAATGCATAATCAAAATAACTTAAATATCATCTTCAACAGGAACATAGTCTTGGAATGATTCATGGGAAAGATTTCACCTATATGGAAATATTTTCTGAAACTAATTTCTGCAGATGATTGTCACAACTGCAGAGGAGACCACATGATATATAAATTAAAATTACAATTTGCAAGAAACAAATACAAGATATATAACTTCAGGATCTTGCTAGACAATTAGGGCCCCAAATTCTGATCACAACATTAGTTCAAGCACATAGACTTTAGTGGGGTTGCATGAGTGCAACTGAGGGCAGAAATGTACCCACTGGTAATAACAATGAGCAAAAGTGGGAAATGATTTATTTCTCTACCTACAGAAGCCACTACTAATTTCCAGGCAGACTGTGTTCTGGTCTGAGAAATGTGAACAGGCAGTTATAATAGAACTGCCTGTCTCCTGAAAAGACAAAGACAAAGAAGAAAATGAGCTGGAGGCAGAAATGTAAAAGCTTTTGTAGCTGGAACACACTGATGTAGGATGCAAAATATTGTACCTGCTAACAGAACTATGTTAAGAAATTACCACCATTTTACTGCCCCCGTTTTCGACAATCAGTGCACTAAACTGTATGGATGAAAACAACATACATGAACTAACTTCATTTATGTACACAAATATATGTTTTTGAGTGTGCAAACCAGAGACTGCATACTTGTAAAGCATTCTGCACATGTATCAGGTAAGAATGCAAATATCTATATATATCTATATCTATATCTATATATATCTATATATATATCTTGGTATCTAGAGTAAGAGTAATATATATATATATATTACTCTTAC
>ML685795.1:8754235-8775876 GCA_007922175.1 Pelusios castaneus
CCTTGGTGAATCCATGTTGTCTGTTCCTGATCACTCTATTTTCCTCCAAGTGTTTCAGGATGGATTCCTTGAGGACCTGCTCCATGATTTTCCCAGGGATTGAGGTGAGGCTGACCGGTCTGTAGTTCCCCGGATCCTCCTTTTTCCCTTTCTTAAAGATAGGTACTATATTTGCCTTTTTCCAATCCTCCGGGACCACCCCCGTTCGCCACGAGTTCTCAAAGATAATGGCCAGCGGCTCTGCAATCACTTCCCCCAACTCCCTCAGCACCCTCGGATGCAGTTCATCTGGCCCCATGGACTTGTGCACATCCAATTTCATTAAGTGTTCCCTAACCTGACTTTCCATCACCAAGGGCCACTCTTCTCTCCAGTCCGCATTACCCCGTGTAGTAGCCTGGGAGCTGGCCGTCCCTGTGAAGACTGAAGTAAAAAAAGCATTGAGTACTTCAGCCTTTTCCGCATCATCCTCCATGAGGATGCCTGCCCCATTCAGTAAGGGACCTACACCACCTCTGATCCTTTTCTTGTTGCTGATATACTTATAGAACCCCTTTCTGTTATCCTTCACATCTCTTGCTAGCTGCAACTCCAATTGTCCTTTGGCCTTTCTGATTTTATCCCTGCAGTCCCGAGCAATATCTTTATACACCTCCCTTGTCATCTGTCCAAACTTCCACTTCTTGTAAGCTTCCCTTTTATGTTTCAGCTCCCCGCAGAGTTCCCTGCTAAGCCACGCTGGTCACCGTCCACATTTGCTGTTCTTTCTGCACATCGGAATGTTATCTTTCTGTGCCTTTAACAGGGTTTCTTTAAAATACAGCCAGCTGTCTTGGACACCTTTCCCCTTCAGATCAGCCTCCCATGGGACCCTGCCCATCAGCTCCCTAAGGGAGCCAAAATCTGCTTTTCTGAAGTCCAGGGTGTGTGTTCTGCTTCTTTCCTTCCTTCCATTGACCAGGATCCTGAACTCTACCATCTCATGGTCGCTGCTGCCCAGGTTGCCATTTACTTCTACTTCCCTGATCAATTCTTCTCTGTTTGTGAGCAATAGGTCTAGAGGTGCAAGGCCCCTAGTTGGTTCCTCCAGCATTTGTACTAGGAAGTTGTCCTCAATATTCTCCAAAAACTTCCTGGATTGCCTGTGCACTGCTATATTATCTTCCCAGCTGACATCAGGATAATTGAAGTCCCCCATAAGAACCAGGGCCTGTGACGATCTGGAAACTTCTGTTAGTTGTCCATAGAACGCCTCATCCACCTCTTCTTTCTGGTCTGGTGGTCTGTAGCAGACACCCACCACAACATCCCCCTTGTTGCATTCTCCCCTAAACTTAACCCACAGACTTTCAACCATCTTGTTTCCACTTTCATAGTGGAGCTCCGAGCAGTCATACAGCTCTTTTACATATAGCGCTACTCCTCCCCCCCTTCTTCCCTGCCTGTCCTTCCTGAACAATTTATATCCATCCATGGCAGTGCTCCAGTCATGCAAGTTATCCCACCACGTTTCTGTTATTCCAATTATATCATAGTTCCTTGTCTGTGCCAGTACTACCAATTCTTCCTGCTTGTTTCCCAGGCTCCTTGCATTTGTGTACAGGCACCTAAGATACCGGGCCCATTGCCCTACTTTGCCCTGTCGATTCTCCTAATCTACCTAATTGCTCGTCATTTATGAGTATAATAAATGAACAGGGTCCCAATAGACAACCTGAAAAACTATTTCATAACAGAGTTTCCAAGATATTATTTGGCAAAAATAGCACAGATTAGAAATATCAGCCTACAGTATGAGAATACCAGTGAAAGTAATAAAATATAAGGGGTGGCCCAATACTGTTTAAATGGGGCTGTAAATGGTTACAAACACCTTTTCCTTCAACAGTAGGCTACATAAAAATGGTCATGTTTCTGGTCCCCTTATCCAACATTCTTGTGACAGGTGACATAACATAGGGGTGACACAAAAAAGTGTCAGTAAAAGACTGGACTTTAGTTCCTGCCAACATGACCTATATCAATATAACAAAAGGGTTAATATGTCTTTTACATGGCAAGCATCAGTAGGAACCACTAGCTACAGTGAGGTTACTAGATGATACTATTAATCTTATGTTGACTAAAAGTCACCATCAATAAGACATAATCCCACTGTCTAACACCTTTTTCTAGTTATCTGTTTAATACAGAAGGACTAGAAACATTAAATTAAATATTAGTAGTACAAAACATTTTGTTTCAAATGTGCCATTAATTTTAATTGAGAAATAACAGTGAACACATAGGCTTGTTAACATTTACCATTCCTTAAAGACTGATCAGACCAGATAGTCAACTGTTGTGAATCAGCATAGCGCCATTGTGAACCACATTGATTCACAACAGCTGAGCCCCTGGTGTTTACTGTGAGAAACTTCTGAAAAGACTGAAGCCCCCTGAGTAATGTGATCCTGAAGAAAAGACATTTTACTGCATCTCTCTTAACGCTTATACTACCATTGTAAGAAAACTTTTGCATCTAGTTAAATAAGCTAAGCAAAGGTGAAATTATTGACTACATGTCAAAGTTATAAAAAAATAAAATCATTTTTGAATGTCAAATGGTCTTTCATTTCTCCACCTTGAGATTCCTATCTCTATTCTTTCTCTATATTTCATGTCTACTTGTTCTTTCAACCCCGTTGGAGTGCAGCCAGTCTCTACAGCCTACAGTATGAATATGCCTGCTATATTCCTGTTTGATCTTCTTCCCTTGATGTGTCAGTTTCTTTGTGGCCTGCCTACTTGTCAAACCATTTTTATTCTTCAAAACTTTTTATGAATTTTTAAATAAGCAGTGCAGATCTCAGGACATTTGATGAATTTTTCAAGAACTAATCACACTGAAATATCACAAACATTGCTGTTTATGTGTTTAATATACTAGGGATAAACATTTATTTACAAATTTCTTCAGTTAAACTAGCCAGCCTGTAACAAAATACATTTAAAGTACAGTGAATTATATGAAGGAAGGAGACTATATGACTCTTTTTAGCATTAAGAGGATAAGGTTACTGTTAAAAATGTATAAAACAGCAAGAAGCAATTAAAAGAGTCAACAAATGCAGCATACACAACTAGGATAGTGGTTTACAGAATGTTAGGAATATATAAGTAATGCAAAAAGTAAAACTGACAGCAATGCTTATCTTCATAAAAAAGAAAATATAATGCATGTTTTAAGCATAATAGATTAAATTACAAAATGTCTTTTCTATTATGTACATGACAGGGTTCTGATTACCTTCACTGATGTCACATCCTTCTCTAAGGTAGTGGGGCCAATCACTAATGGATGGATCAATGGATGGGTGGATAATATCCATTTGCTAATAGCAATATGATATGCATGACAATGCATTTTTAGGAGATTATTACACTTCTCAGGTCATTAAAGTCAGTTCTCCTTCAACTTTGCCCCTCATACTACCAGGAACATAGACTAACGGTCAAGAAACATAATAATTCTTGTGTTTTATAGCTTAAATAATTCACCTCAAGCATTTGGGGATGTTATAATGAAAATATACTAATATCTAAAAAGAACACATATAAAACTGTGTATTCAGCAGATTATAAATTATGCTGTTGCACTTGAAAAGCTATAGACAAGGCCATCCCAAGACAAAAACGTAAAAGCTATAAAGTTAAAATAAAATAATTCATCATGGCCAAGCCCAATGAAGGTCATATAAAAGAGTACTTGACTGAAGTGTGCAATTTTAAAATGGTATCGCTAGGGTCAACTGAAGTTAATGTCAGTTCTGTGATAGTACTAGACAAAAGGACATAAGTGGACATATAGGAAAAACACATACACAAATATTAGGAAGCAGTTTTTCACACAGAGAATTACACCATTGTGGAACAGTCTACCATTCAATGTCATTAAGACACAGACTCTAGATTAATTAAAAAGTAATTAGAAGATATGAACCAACGAAGTACTGCCATATGTAAGAAGTTAACTTGACCAGGCCAAATGACTTATTTTTCTTACCCCCATCTTCAAATCAACTTAGTTCACTCAGTATTTATGGAGTTTGATTCTAATTACTGTAGTATGACATTTACTAATTGTGTCTAGTTCTGTAAAACTGATATTGAACAATGAACGTCTCAATTTAAGAATGTATCAGAGGAGCTTTCATGTAAACAATCCATTTATTTTTGCAGTCTGCTCTCAACAGTAGCAGACCCATTAGCAGAAGACACATTATGAAAAATTACCTTATTTTTCAAATAAGTTTACTTTTCAATAAAACATTACTCAATGTATTTTATTCAATATGCTTTTTCTATTTGAAACATAAAAACCTCTTCCCTGATACATTTGTATGACTACACCTCTGTTTCCAAGTTCTTATGAGATGGCTACTGCAAGTTAGGGAATTATGCTGAAAACAGGTTTTAGTTTTGCCTCAACAAATGAATTTCTGGAAATGAATTAATAGTGTGGTCACTTGAAGACACATGCTTACAAGAGGAACTCATTTCTACAAACTAAATATGAGCTGAGATAAAAATATACAAATTGGTCAGGTACACTATTCCCCACATAATGGATCTTCTGGGCACCTGTATGCCTTTCTCTAATGTAAAGTTTAGGTTCATAGAAATTCACATATCAGATGAGATCTCTGATCCATCTAGTCTAGTATCCTCCTGTCGCTGAAAGTGTTCTCAATAGCTGTTTCAGAACAAGCTGCAAATTGGGATGAGGCAGTTATTTACATAAATATTAATAGTAAGTTCAATTGTCACAAATCACAACTCAAAGCACAAAGCATGCAATTCATACTCATAGAAGAAACATGAGTAAACAAACCAGAGGTTTAGATTATTCATTAAAGTGTTATTTATTTATTAAGTGCTGAGAGTGAATTGGAACTGTATTAGACAAAGTTAAAGACAAAGTCAGGTCCCACGTAAGAGTTTATGGAAGAAGAAGAAGAAGAAGAAAAGCAGCTCACTGAACTGTTGACAGATTGCTCTCTCTCTGAAGTAGCGGCCCTTTGTTACTACAGAAGTTTGACTTTCCAGGTTACTTGCCTGAAGGGAGTTAGCTATCACACTTCCTGGAGCAGTCTTGGTTTTATTTCAGCACATAATATAGCTATGCTTGTTCTTCAGGTAGTTTTGTCTATATTCCAGGATCAGATTATTTCATGACAGTGGGGTCAATAGTAAGATTATATTGTGCACCTGCCTTTCCAATTCACCCATCACCAGAGGATCTAGGTGCTGTATACACACTTAGGCTATGTCTACACTAGAAAAGTTAAGTCGATTTTGTTAAGTAGATTTAACAAAGTTGACTTAACTTTTTCTAATGTAGACATAGCCCTTGTTGACCTTATTAACTTGACTTAACAGTTTAACTTGACTTAATAAGGTCAATTTAGGCGCTAATCCCCATCCACACTGGTTTAAGTCGATTTAAGGAATCCACTTAAGCCTTAAATTGACCTAAAACTAGATGTTATTAAGTCAACTTAAGTTTTCCTTAAATTGACTTAAGGAACAGCTTAAGTCAACTTAATAAAAGTGGGGACAGGGAATAAGTTAGGTCGACTTAAGCCTCCTTAAGTCAACCTAACTTGTAAGTGTAGATGCACCCTTAAGGGTCATAGTACCACTAAGGGAGTTCAAGTGAATTTTCCTTACTCTAGTACCTATGCCAAAGAGAACATATTGCAATGGAGAATTCATTTCCCTATACTGTGACAAAGCAACTCTTTTAAGGAACTTTTTATATTAAGCCATCTTCTCAAGTAAAATCAGCATTGGTAGCAGTCTTATATGAGTAACAGTGGCAGGTCATTATGCTTTTTTATTATGGGGGCAAAGTCTCATTAAAGAAATGAGGCTGGCACTGGGTTTTAACAGTGTTGGTGCTTAGGCTCAGTTTCTTCCTTAACTCTGGCAATAGGACCCTTTAAAGATGATTGCTTCCTGCACCATTGTGAGATGTACACTTTTTCTACAAATATATTTATTTACGCATCTCATACAACAGGTTACTCTGTGTGGGAAAGGGATAGGGTTATGTTGAATGAACTAAGCCAAAGCCCTCTAGTGCTTTGCAGACACACTAAAGGTAAAATTGAAAACCACTACATTTCAATTACATATATTGCTAAATGCTGTAGGACAGGTATCAAACAAGTAATGGACTTTATCAAGCTTTGTGATAGCTAACTCTTGTAAAGAGATATACTGGGAAAATAGCTCTCACAAATATCATTATTAATTAGGACTAAATTGCTTTATTGCTAAACTACTGGAAAATAGATACATTCAGCAATATATATTAATCAAAGTATAGTTGATGTTATAGATATAAACGTTAAAATTAAAATTAGTTTATATAGGACTAAAATAAGAAAGTAGCTACTAGTAAGTATAGCTCATTATATTTAGAATGCTTGTTACTTATGTCAAGCCGTCTAACAAAGGGAACATGTGAAGTGTTATGATTTCAATGCCAGATAAAGAGACACTCCCAAAGGACAGGACAAGACAAACATTTTGGTACTGCTTAGCTAAGGCTCTCTGAAGCAAGCTATAGATGATGAGGGATGTGTCTAAACTTTTAGTAGCTTTTAGAATGCCATGGTCATACCAAAATAAGAAACTGATTACAATCTTTGTCCTGTTTACAGCATGGTGCAAGACAATCTGGCAAAGAGTCTTTGAAAATATGCCTGAAAAGACTCAGAAGAACTACAGACTAGATTTTCATCATTGCATTACTTGAAACCTATTTGTTGTAAACAACCCCAGTATATGAAGAAGTAGAGAGAAGCTCAGATTTCAAATCAGTTAACCAGCTGCACTGCTGCCTCCCAGACTAGTTAGTGATATACTGGCCTTCCTTTCTGCCTAATGCAGTATTAATCTTTGACTAATAGTCTATGATGAGTAAAACTGATAAAGCTTAGCTATTTGACATCTCATTATTAAATTTTATCGAACTTGTAAGTTATTTCCCTGCCAGGATTCTATTGGCAAATTATTTATTTCCAAGGTAGAAAATAACTGTAGTATTGATCAAAGGAGACTCAATCAACAGATTTTCATTATATAGCTGAAACTCAGTATCAATAATAAAGCAGCTTTCAAACAGCACAAAACAGTTGTGTATCATGCTTATTCAAATAGCTGGATTGAAAAATCCTGAGCCAGGTGAATTGTATTTTCCCCATATTTGTTCTTCTAATAGATTTTTTTCTTTCACAAACTGGGATATAAACAATTTAGTTTTATTAATATTACTTATAATTTGCATTATCATGGCACCTAGGAATATTAGTTACGGGCCAGGACTCCATTGTGCTAGAGGCTGTACAAATATGCATTCCCTTGTCAACAATCATAAAGTAGTCTAAAACTTCCTTGCTGAAATGCTGAAGACAGAAAATTGTCCTTTCTCCTCTCCCTGTTTCCCTTTTAGAGGCTAAAGAAAGAACCACACTGATTGGATTAGGGGTTACTAGAAAGAGAATCTGGATGAAGGGGAGCTAGGAGAAAAAACTGAATAGGTCTGTCTAGAAAAAAAAGTTGGATTAGGATGACTATGGAGAGAGAATTGTTGGGTTACTAATTAGAGGTTCTGAATATATCTGGAATGTCAATGTCTTTATGTGCTGAGTGGTGGTAGTAAATTGCAGTTCAGAGTGCATTCTGTACAGATTATCAAAATAGGTTTTGCCTTGGTATGCTGATTTTATTCAAAATGCAGTGTTCATCCTCATGC
Source organism: Pelusios castaneus (assembly GCA_007922175.1). Classification (NCBI taxonomy): domain Eukaryota; kingdom Metazoa; phylum Chordata; order Testudines; family Pelomedusidae; genus Pelusios; species Pelusios castaneus. The sequence goes on from ML685795.1 coordinate 8,762,040, forward strand.
ATACAAGAACAAAGGCCAAGACCCTGAGGACAGAGTATAAAACAGTAGAGGGGTTTAAAACTTAAACAAACAGTCATTAAAATATATTAAAATCCCATCTCAGAAGTATTAAACATTTAAGGGGCAGAGGGAGCAGAGAATGATTCAGAAACTTCTTATGGTTCTTCCTGAGAATTAGGATTTCTGTTTATTGGAAGATAGGAAGAAGCTGTTGAATCAACAGTCAGCAGCAGACATTTTGAAACTGGCCACATTTCATAGTCTCTCATCTCCACATGATTTGTTTCTTGCCCTTAACTCTCATGTGGATGGGGAATAAACTTAAAAATCCGAACAGCAAAAAGTAATCGTAAAGAAATGGTGACTGAAGGACCCCTCTTTCCTCTGCTGGGTATTTAATAGTCCCTTTTCTGCGGCTGCTGCTCCACCAATTCCCACTAGGTCACCAAAGGAGGAATCAGGGGTTATGGAGAATGCTGACTGGCTGAAAGGTGCAGAGAAAATTTCAGCAGAACAAACTCCAATCATGTGTATTCTGGCATCTGTCTAAGAAAGCTAGAGACTCATTCACTGGAGGAGGCTAGGGAACAGATTAATAAATAGCTTCCTCATCATCTCCTGCACCACGGTTTCTGTACAGATCCTTCCCCAGTTGCCCTTCTTGCAGAACACATCTCATCGCATTTAACAAACTAGTGATTATATTCCAGTTGTCAGCTCAGAAATACTAAGGGCATTTTTATAAAAAAGTGTACATTTAAAATATATTTCAGCATATATTCATGTCTGAGAGCCACTCTTAGTTTCCTAAGTTCCAGAAGGGTAGTCATGTTAGTCTAGTTCAGCAAATCAAACAAGGATTCCTATGGCATTTTTAAAGACTAACACATTTATTTATCACGAGCTTTTATGAGAGGCATCCCAATTCATCAAGTGTCTGATGAAGTGGGATTTCTCCCATGAAAGCTCATGTGATAAATAAGGGCACGTCTACACTGGAGGCTCTGTTAAGTCGACTTAACAAGGTCAACTTTAAGTTGACTTGAAGTTGACCTCGTTAAGTTGACTTAGAGCAGGGTTCAGAGATCTTTGCTGGCCCCTGTGCCAGCCCCGCCCACCGCGCGCTCATCAGGTGTCAGGGGTGGGGCCAAAAGGGGGCAGGGCCAGGCTTTAGGTGCCCTGCCAGCCAGGGCCTCGGGCGGCATCAGCCGACGGGTGGCCTCCGGTTCCCCATCCCGGGGCCGGCTCCCGTCTGCAGGGGCGATGTGGGGCTGATGGCCCCTATTGGCCCCACCCCCTGCTGGACAGTAGGAGGGGAGGGGAGCAGAGCGGAGTGGGTCACATCGCATTGCCCCGACCCGCCCACAGTCGTGCCGCTGCCAGCAGGGCAGAGCCGGACCCGGCCATGGCCGGCAAGAGGGTGGGTTGGCTTGGCCCACCCGGAGCTGCCGCTGCTGGTGGGAGCCGGGGCCAGGAAACGGAGGCCGCTCGCCGGCAGTGGCGGCTCTGGCTGGGCCGATCCGATCCGCCCTCTTGTCGGCCATAGCCGGGGCTGGCTCTGTCCTGCCAGCAGCGGTGTGGCTCTGGGCGGGCTTGGGCAATGCAACCCACTCCTCTCCCTTCTCCCCGCCCCTCCTGCCATCCAGCAGGGGGCAGAGCCAGCAGGGGCCCTCAGCCACGCACCACAGCTGCTGGCCGTGTGATTTGCAGGGCCAGCGGGGGAGCCTGAGCAGTTCTGGGTGCTGCTCAGGCTCGGCCTGCGTCCCAGCTCTGGTGCGCGTGCCGGTAGTTGCCGACCGCTGACTTAGAGATTCCACACTGAAAACTCCAGTCGATTGCCAGCATCCGCACTGGCAGGTGCTAGGTCGATGGAGCAGTGCTGCATTATGGGTAGCTGTCCCACATTGCACCAGGGCCTAGAGACCAATTAGGTTGACTTAAGGGCTCTCCCCATCTACACTGGCTTAAGTCAACTTAATAAGGTTGACTGAAGTGTTAAGTCAACCTTCAGAGCTGGTGTTATTAAGTCCACTTAAGGAAGCACTTTAAGCGCCCAATGTGGACATAGCAGTCTGTAGGTTGACTTAACCGTCCTCAAGTTGACCTAAGGCTCCAGTATGGACGTACCCTAAATGTGTTAGTCTTTAAAAGTGCCACAGGACTCTTTGTTTGTCTTACCTTCCTAACCGTCCAATTATTAAAATAGGGTCAGGTTTCGTTTATTGAACTGTAAATGTCGTTATTCCATGATTTTTTCTAATGTATTAGTTTATTTCCATATTTCTCTTATTTGAAAGGATGTTATGCTATTTGAGGTTAATATATAGCCAATGTACACTTATTTATTATAAATGCATCTTTGTAAGCTATTTCATATTCTTAGACTTCACTGCATATAGATGCAGCTTAGAACAGACTGTAGATAGAATTTCTCCATAAACCTCTGCACATGAATACATTTCCCCGTGGTCACAATGCTAGGACAGAATTTTACAGAGATACATCTTGTCAACCAGACCTTCCAGGCATATGCTCAATTTAACTACAAAGTGTTCTGGAACCTTAGTGAGAGACAATCTATATACCTAAACAAGAGATGTATATATGCACGGCGGGGACGCAGCTGCGCGCGCAGCAGTTGAATCCCCGTCTTGGTGAGGCCAGGCTGGGGAGATTCAAATCTCCCGCCCTGAGCATGCTCAGACAGAGCTTGCTCAGGGTGGGAGCGGCCTGGCCGAGAAGCAGCTATGCCGGCCGTCCCCGCAGCTGCGAGCCTCCGGCCAGGTAAGGGGGCTGGGAAGGGGCTGGCGGGAGGCCTGGAGAGGGTTGGGGGGGACAAGGAGAGAGGCCGGGTTAGAGGGGGTAGGGAGCTGGGGGGTGCTGAGGAGGGGTGGGGGGCCGGTAATGGGGGCTCTGATGAGGGAGTGGGGAGCTGGGGGGCGCTGAGGAGGGGTGGGGGGCAGGTGATGGGGGCGCTGATGAGGGAGTGGGGGACCGGTGATGGGGGTGCTGTGGAGGGAGTGGGGGGTGGGGAAGGGGGGGGCGCGGGGGTGTGGGCGGCGCGGAGGAGGGAGTGGGGCAGGTGATGGGGTGTGGAGCTGGGGGGCACAGAGGAGGAAGTGTGGGGTAGGGGGCGGGGGGTGGGGCGGGGGGCTGGGGGGGCTGAGGAGGATGTGGGGGGCAGGTGATGGGGGCGCTGAGGAGGGGTGGGGGGCCGGTGATGGGGGCTCTGATGAGGGAGTGGGGAGCTGGGGGGTGCTGAGGAGGGGTGGGGGGCCGGTGATGGGGGCGCTGATGAGGGAGTGGGGGACCGGTGATGGGGGCGCTGTGGCGGGAGTGGGGGGCAGGTAATGGGGGCAGGGAGCGCACGGCTGGCCGCCCTCCCTCCCACCCAGCGGTGATTACCATTTTTCAATTTGCAATTCTTTAGAGAATCGGGGGTTTACTGGTTTATTATAGATCTTGGGGCCAAATGGTGCTCTCAGTTACATCTGTGTGAATCTAGAATCAGCTACTGACTTCAAATTACAAGCTTGTACCATGAGGAGTTGTTCCAAATATGAATAATTTAACTAATTTTTATATATGATGTATGATAGTTTACCTTTTTTGGTTTTTTTATGACCACATCTAAGCAAAATAAACCTTGAAAAGAAAAAAATCAAGAGTATAAAGTTCTCAGCAAAAATATAATATTAAATCTATTGACTAAATTAAACAATTCTTCATGCCATAGACCTGCACAGCATCACAGTAAAAATCTTTGTGGCTAGCAAAGGCCTGCATATCTTACCTGACTCATATTGCCCCATTTGAAGTTTGCCTGTTAGTTTTTCCAGGATGTTGTCCCCAAACAGTTCTTTTTTTAACAAATTTTATTTGCAGCTGTCCAACAAAAAGCTCATGAAACAATGTTTTCCCCTATATCTTGTGTGCAAACTGATTACCAGTGCTATTTGCATCACATGACTAAGTTGTGCAGCACTGTTTCTATTCTCGCATTGAAGTATTTAAGTTATGTTTTCCAGTTTGCAAATCTTCTTGGAACATTCATATTTGCTTGATAAATCTCTTGTCTGAATAAGAAAAGCTTTTCAAAATGATTGGATGTATGCACATCCTTATCAAACCATCCTTACATTCTCCTCACACCTTTACTTGCAGCTAAATTTTTGGTTAATAAAAAGTCACTCATCCAACAGTTTTCCAGGAAACAAATAAAAAGGCACTGTGAACACTACTTATTCAGCAGGTTTTCTTCTAAGCACTATCCATACGAATGTCACCATGTTTTAACACTGCCCTAACCCTAACCCTACCCCACTCCTAACCCCCGGGATGGCCCTGCGTTTTAACTGAGTTCACTCATAGCAACTTTCTGATAACTTGCCACAAATGTGGAGCTCAGTCTTCTAATTCACCATCAGCAGTTATTTATATTTTAGCCATAGTTTAACATTTAATTTGCAGCTAACAAAATGTTATTTATCATAGGGTTTACTATAAACATTATATCTTGAAGTATTGGTTTTGTAAATGTTATTTATAGAGGAGATAGAAAAAAGGGGATTTTTTTTGGCACAAGATGTCACCAAAATATTGACTTTTATCTTTGAAATTTATGACCAACTGTGGAAAAACTGGATGATATTTTCACAAAAAACATTACTGTCCCCATTACCCTTTCCCCATGAAAACTCTACCATTGGAAAACTTTATCCAGCTCTACTTACTTGTTTTTCTATTTTTATTTTTCACATTACTGAAATCTGACCTTTTGCTTGTTTGTATACCACAAATAAAGGAAAATATATAATAAAACAAACAATTTATTTTCACAATGATATAATTATCTAACCCTTCAAGTTTTTATATTATACTGACCATGATATTATACGAGCACCTTTCTATCCAATACAACTCTCTGAAACATCGTACTTCCACTAATGTACTCAACAATGGAGTATTGTTATACATAAATAAATGCAAAATATATTTGAATTATTAACCCCTGGTATTCATTACTAGTTACCTTTTAAAAATGATTTCACATAGAAACTTCAAGGCAATGTCAGATTAATAGCCATTTTACTAGTTAATTTATTATTAGGCTTTATAAATATATTCTCTGATTTCTTTATTTTTGTAAAAAATTATCAGTAAAGTATAGTCTAGATATTCACTGTGTATTAGATGATGCTCTATGTTCCTTCAGTGGAGAGAAATAGAGCCCTTTTATTGCAGCTTGTTTTGTACACTTGTTACCACTATTTTTCAGGATTTTTTTTAAAACAATCAATAAAACCTTTTCTTAATATTCATTTTATTCCCTCTCTCTACATCGAATATTGATCATATTTTCTCAGCTTCTGTTTTTGTTTACAAAATATGAATCAACATTCTGTTTAACTTACTGTGATTGACTTTGGGGGAAAAAATCAAACTTTCCCACAGTAAGTAAAGTAAATAATTTGATTTTTTTTTTTGTATGACACAATTTCACTGTAGCTTGAGATGGCCTCAAGCTGTAGCATTCTATGACTAATCTTCAAACCTGCTGACAAAAGTTGTTCAATAAGCTTCCTACTTACTGTATGGTCTCATAAGGAAGAAAACTGTAGAATTCAATGAAGTGAACAATCTTTCTGGAAGGAAGGAATTGTGTATTTAACAAATCTACTGACGACCTTGAAGAATTCTCATTTTGAAATGTTATGTCAAATACACATTTAACCTTTCATACGCGCAGCTAAATGAGAATGTACATGTGAATTTGCGGCATTTTGAAATGAGCATGAAATATACTATCAGTTCTTTGCTTCAGTTAGCCTGCAACACTGTGCTGAAGAATTGAAGTATGCCCAACAAGGAGCTTTTATGGCTGAAGAGATCTAGGTGCTTGAGCTGTTTGTCATGAGCTGTAAACCTTGACCGATGCTGCTTCTTCCTTTTGTTGTCTACATTGATCACCAGGGATTTAGGGCTGGGATTAGCAAAAAGTTATTTAGAGCCCAGGGCTGGAACATAGTATTTTTTAATTAGCACTATTACATATGGTTGCAGTACTGTCAGAAATCTACAAAACATGACAAACTGGTAGTAGGAAGACATCATTGATGGGCAGTGCTAGTTTGCTCTGATGTGTGGTTCTGGAAAATGTCCATTAGAGACTGTTGGGTTCCTTTATCTCCTCTAGGGTAATCTATAAGGTCTTGGATACCCTCTTCATTCAATCTTGAAAAACTTTAAATTAATCTGTGTCAGATGGTGGACATGGTATGATAGCTTCACCCAGAGATGATAAGGCTCTTTTGGAAAGACATGCTGTCTGATCATCTAATAGCTGCTGTTCCTCCTAGAATGCCCCTTGATAATGTAGAAGAGAGAGGAGTGCTTTAGAGGGAAGAGACTTATCTTGGATAGGACCATTTATAAAATGGTGCCATATAGATCTAGTCACTATAAGGACCCCAAGGCCGAAACCACAGCCAGAAAAAGAGAGAAATGCTCACATGTGGGATGTGACAGGCATAAAAGGCAGGAGAAGGAAAATAATAATACTGGAAACAGGAAATATAATTTTAAAAAAAACCTACAGAAAGGTAATGAAAATCTAGAAATCTAACAAACACTGCAACATTCCCCCTCCTATATTATATACCCTCATTGCTGAGCATGAGAGAGTCGAAGGCATAGACTTGGACCACAGGCCCTGCTGAAGAAGAAATCTCTGACCAAAGTCACATGGGATCACACACACCTACACAGGCCACTGACAGGAACAATATCTTAAAGAAAACCTACATAAATCAGATATGCATAGATTCCCTTATATTCAAGTGGTCTCACTCCTCCATACTAAACACAGGACAGTATTTGATGCCATAAAAAAACTTTAACTGTAAGGATCTTTAATTTGCCTAAAATACCAGGCTCAATCATTCTTCCTTTAAAATCAATGGCAAGACTTCCTTTGACAGGCACGGGAGAAAGATCAGATCCATGCTCAAAATATTCCAATAAAGAAGAAACATTTTGCATCAGTCCTAAACTATAATTCAAATTTAATAATTATAATTTATCATATCATATTTATTTATTTTTTCTGTGTGGTTAAGTACAAACCTTAAGCAATTTATAAAAATTCTTCTTGTTTGCATCCCATGGAATTACTTTTGTTTGCTTCTGTTTCTTTATGTGTTTATATTAGCATAATCATGTAATTTTAATTCAAACTATGTAAAAGTCATGTTAAATACATCAGCATTTGAAAGAAACAAATAAACTAGGACAGGCTCTTGTAAGAACTGACCTGAACATTTCCACAAAATTCAAACTAAATTTGAACTGAAACTTTGAGGTTCGAAAAAGTTGCAATCATTTTTTTTCCTACAACACTATTTTTACCTTCATGGTCCACTAAATTCTAGCTCAGATTAGAAGCAGCTGTATTGAGGTATTAGGAGAAAGGTTGTTCTCTCTGTACCTGGGTACAATTTTATAGCCTCAGGAGATTCAAGACAAAGTTCAGATAAGATACAAACTTTTCCCACATCTTTAACACTTTTGAGATTTGTCCATCATGCTAATTATTATTCTTTATAGATTTTTCAATGGATCATCTTACATGGCAAATATAGCCTTGTGTTAATAGATTATTTGATTTTGATAACTTTGGAGGGGCAAGCTGAAATTTTCTAGGTGTTTCTCTCCTATTAGGCAGACTGTTTCCAAGGCATAAAGGACAAAAGCTTACACAACTCTATTATGTTGTACAGAATTAATTAAATTCCAGGCTCTTCAAGCAGACGTGTATGGCCTGATGCTTGGTCTGGTCAATTTGCTCTCGATGTGGGATTAAAAGATAGAGGAACAGGAGTGATTGGGGTTGCAAGTGGGTCTGGCAAAGTGCTGCATCACTTATGTATTCCTGGGTGCAGTGAAATTAAGACAATGATTGGTTTGCACTACTGAAACAACATAAAGGATCAATATCAGGGCTGAGGAACTCCAAAAGTAAAATAACAAGATATAAGATCAAAATTTCCAGGATCTTGTATTTGTTTACTGAAAATACTCAGAGTCCTGAAATTCTTAAATCTCAGTTATCATGATTTAACACCTGCCTTAAAAAGTCCAATCACTCCAGTGGGAAAGAAGCAATCTTTCTGCTCTGTAGTAGAGGAAGGAGAGCTATACTCTCATAAACTCTCCTTTCTTTAGACTCTGCTCAGCACCTCTAGCTTGCTCTGTTGAGAACAAGGCTGAGACCTCTGTGACCTTCCAAGCTGAGCACCACTAGCTTACTAAGGGCAAGCTGATTCAGGCTTGTGGGACTTGGCCATCAGAGCTATCCCATCGCTGGGTAGACTTCTGAGCTCCGGCAGGAGCCTGGGCTTTAGGGCCCCACAAGGTAGGAGGGCTCCAGAGCCTGTTTTCCAGCCCAGCAATGAAACAGCCCGGCAGCCCAAACCGCATAAGCCCAAATCAGTTGGCATGGACCAGCCACAGGTTTCAATTTGCTGTGTAGACAGAACCTAAGTTATTGACAATGAAAAGCTTGCAAAGCACATCTCTACCTGGGTGGCTTGTTATTGAAGTGCAGGCCTCAATGGGCAACTAGCTCATCATCATCAGTATCCTGGTCTGATGCCAAAGCAAAGGGCCGTTGGCTCCAAAGTTATCGTTCGATGGGTCTGTGCCAAGGTTCTGGCCTCTCTGAGGGTGCAACTGCACTTAGAAATTAAGTCGACTTAATTTACTCTGCATCTACACTGGGCTTTCCTTAATTCGACTTAAGCTGCTCCTTAAATCGAATTAAGGAAAAGTTAGTTCAAATTAATAACACCTCGTTTTAATTCGAACTAGTGCTTAAGTTGACTTTATTAAGTTGACTTAAGCCAGTGGAGACACGGAGTAGTGCCTAGTTGGACCTTCCTAAGTCGACTTAAAATGTTTATAAGTCGACTTAATAAGGCCCAAAAGGGGCCACGTCTACACTTGAAAAGTTAAGCCGACTTTTGTTAAGTCGACTTAATAAGGTCCACTTTAAGTTGACTTAAAGTCGACCTTATTAAGTCGACTTCATAAAGTCGACCTAACTTTTCAAGTGTAGACATAGCCTGAGAGCTGCTGATTCACTCACTCGAATGTTATCTAGGGATGACATCAGAGCACTGGCCTTCGTGAGGTACTTGTTAACTGTAGTATGCCAAGGCTTTTGTCAAGGCAAAGGCTTCTGTGAAAGCTTTCGGCTCTGCTGGGTTGATTTCTGTGTACAGGGTTGTGCTCTTGCTCAGACCCTTGTGTTGGCAGAACTGAATCCAAAGTACAGGTCTTGGTGACCAACTCTAGCTTCTGGGAGTTGACAAGGTACAGGCTTATGTGAGCCTCTCTATCTTTCTGGGGTGATATCTAGTTGCAGGATCTGATGTTATTAACTCAGTAGTTTTAGAACACTGAGCTCATACTGCCTCAGTAACTCTAGATTTCGGGTTTCCATCAAGAGATGATGGAAACTGGGAGTTGCTGCAGGGGAAGGAAGTATAGAAGAAATCATGTAAAAATACATAGAAAGAATAGTGAGAGAACCAAAGAAAGGAAGTTGGGGAAGGAAGAGAAATGAAGGGTTGCTACAGCAGTTGTTCTTAAAATGAGTCTATTTGATTGATACTGAATGTGACAATAATGTAATGAACAAGTAACAAATAACCATAACACCATGGTTAGTCACTTTAAAAAGGCCCCATTCCACTCTTGATATTTGCTCAAACTTCCAACTAAGATTAAAGAGAGTTCTTCTGGGAATAAATGTATTCCCCATCCCACAGACCCAAACGTCTCAAAGCAAAATGGATTTAAGACCTGAAACAGAGGTCTTGAGCAATATCAGAGCATTGTTCAAATGTTCACATAAGTAGTACTGTGTCTATGACATGTGTCAGTGTCTGCCCTCTAATCATAAAGAGAAGGATAAAATAAACAGTGGGAATATATATCCAAATAATCCACATCGTTTGTTACTTTATTAGCCACAGATAAAAAGTTATAAGTAAACAGATTATCCTGTGACAATTTATGTTTTCCATGCTGTACTTTTCAGAAATGGTTCACAGACTACAAATCATGTATTAAGATTAGACATCATGCCTGGAACTGAAGGAAATATTCCCCACTAAAGAGCAGATGAGAATTAAATTTAGGTATTGTGTAAAATGGTTCTTCTTTTAATCTGGGGAGGGCTAGATTATATCTTTACAACCTGCCTTAAATTAGGGGACATGTCCACACAACACCCATGGAAAAGACCCAAGAATGAATTGTTACCCAGACACAATTTCTCCCCTGTTCCTGCCTCAGTTAAAGGGGAAGAGTAAATTACTTCAATTCCTTTTCAGTGCACCATCTTATCCTGTGACTACACTTAACAAAGTGCTCTTTCTGCGGAGCAGAGCCAAGTCTCTCAAATTCCACCCATCTCTGCCCACTAGCTTATATTGGGGATAAACTGGTGAGTAGCATTTGTTTAACTGACTGTGGCTGGAGTTGCAACTGAGCAGGGCTGAACATGGGAGTAAAGTGGGGGTGTCTCTCTTTCCTTTTCATGTCTGAGCATGGGCAATGACAATCAGAATTTACTACAGTCCTTTGGGGGAAGAGAAGTTCCCCAAGTAAAAAGAACAAAGATGCACATCCAGCCAAAAGAGGGGGTTTTAACACTATAATTTACACAAAACCATCCCAACCTCATTAATATAACCCATTGCCCAACTCCCAACAAACAATGTTCAAACTCAGCATCCCTCCTCTGGACTGCCTGGACATCTACATCAGACCACTCTGACATTAGTTCTTTTTCCGTAGGGGATGATTCTAGCCCAGAGGACTAGAGTTAATTCTCATATTACTAGAGGATCTTTGTGAATAGTTGTAGTAATACAGATAGATTTTTTCTTTAAATGTTCTTTGTGATTTGACCAGAAGCTGGTATTCAGCTCACAGGGTCCATTTCTCTCCTCTTGTTTCTTTCTTTTCTCCCTGGGCCATGTAGCCCTTTCTTTTTTTCTTTCTGTTCCAGAACTCAGGTCCTTCACTCTTCTTCTATTTATCATGGGTAAATTTCAAAACAGCAAAGTTTAAGTTGGCTTAAAATTTATTCAAACATGTTATTCTATCCTTAAGGGAAATAGCATTCAGAAAGAATATTACTAAGAAGAGAAGTTCAGTCATTTTCTTGCAGAAAGCAAAACTGCATGGTAAGGCAAGAAACAGACCAACCAATCAAACAAAAAAACCCTTTTCTTGTAATGTTTTCATGTCAGAGCATCAGTAGTCTAAACAGATATGGGCATCTAATGCAATAGGAATTAAAACTGTGGGCTTCTATTGAGCAGTCCATTATGCATACCACTTTCTGATGAGTATATGATGTGGATTATGATGAAAGTAACCAATTAAATAACCTGTTTTGCTTTTTAAAAAAATGTACTAGAATATTCTATAATAATGCCTTTAACTGCTGAGAAAATGTTATTGTTATATTGTTTAATCAAATTCTGCCTTATGGTATTAGCAGATGTAATTTTACTGAATTCAGTGGAGTTATTTCAGAGTTGTATTTAGCTTTCAATCATACGGACAATTATAGCATCATGGCTTTGGCTACTTATCCGAACAAAAGTATGTACTCAACCCCATTGATACATATTTTGCGATTCTTGAATTTAGATGACTGCATGATTTGCAGTGTTAAGTCTGGTTTACTATGTACTTCTATTTTTAATACAATTTTCCAGTGGAAAGCTGATTTCTTATTATTGGTGCTCACATTCCTCTCTTTGCCCTATCAATCTAGTCTGAGGTTCAGATAATGAGAAGATTAGATTAATTTGGAAGTCACAGGGAAAATTTGGAAAGAGTAAAATTCTCTAATTTAAACAATAAATCCAAAACAGAAAGTAAATGAAAAAATGAGATTTGGCAATAATATATGCCACTAGAAAACTGTCAACCCTTCTGCTGACTATCTGACAAATGTAATTTATCCTGCCAACGATCTTTTCATTTGCCACTGAGATTCTAGAGTCCAAATTATGTTTTTAACTACACTGGTGTAAATTGTATTAACTACATAATATTGAGGATACACAAGCATAACAGAGTAGAATTTAACCTCATCAGTCTACTAGTGAGGTACACTGGGGCAAATTCAATGCTGGCATAAGCAGACATAACTGCATTGAAGTCAATGAAAATATCCATTTATGCCATTGCTTTATTTATTCTTCTACTATCTCATTATGCAAATATAGTGATTGAAAGGGAAAGTCAATTTAAGTATATGTCAATCCTTCACCCTCTGACTGATCTTTTTTGGTGACCTTTCTGGATGTGAAGATGACCCCTGACAGAGGAAAACGGAGGCACATCTCTATGTGGAACAATAGTATGGACTTGTCCAATATTTCCTAAAATTAATAAAGATCCTCTGTATTTCAGAGACCATTGTTGCTAGTTGCCATGTATCAGAATAATTTGCTTTGCAAAAGAAAAGAAGAAGGATGGTTGCTTTCACCATTGCTTTATTCTCTTGCAGAACAGTTTTTTTTTGTAGAAACTATCTACTTCTCAAGCCTGATATGTTGGGAAAAAAGGTGGAAGCTTTGGTGACAGCTTGTCAGTCAGTCCTCCCTCAGGCCTTCCACTACAGTTTGCTTATTTCTCAAGTATCTTACTATTGCCAGTCTCCAAAGATGGAGGGAATTGTGAAGGCAAGATTTATGCACAGACACTGGTACACATTTCTGCCAATCAGCAAAGAAGAAAGCAAACAAGCACACTATCACACAACTATCTAAGGTGCTATTGGTTGGGTCCCTAATAAGTTTCAGAGCACTGTTCAAAGCAAGAATTTTTACCTGTGATATGGCTGAAGGCAAGACAGACAGAAACAAAAGAGCACAGATCAGCTTCCTCTAACATTGTCAGCTAAAATACTCCTGTCAGACTCTTCTAATATGTCTACACTGGCAAGTTAGTTCGGGTTAAGGAAACTTAATTGGAACTAACTGAAGCCATGGCTACAGTAGGCTTTCATTAGTTCGAATTAAGGGCTTCCTTAATTCAAACTAATAAATTCGATTATACTTTTAGAAGTAAGGGTTAATTCGAACTAGTTAGTTCGAATTAACCCAATGTGGCCATGTTAGTTTGAACTAAGCGCTTAGTTTGAACTAACCGGCACATTGAGCTCAATGCAATTGACTAATTTGAACTAAGCAAGTGCCATGTATGGCACTTGCTTAGTTTGAACTAAAATTTTTAGTTCGAATTAAGTTAATTCGAACTAACTAAAATTAGTTTGAATTAGTTAGTTCGAAATAACTAATTCGAACTAACTTTGGTAAGTGTAGACATAGCCTTCCTTATTTAGGAGAGGAACAAAGAGAACTGAATGACCCATTCCTAGTCTGATCTTACCTTCAGCATCTGTGTTTGGTGGCATGGACACTGTTTGTGCTCATCCCTTAAGAGTTGCTCATGGTAAAGAGCCACATGTCCACTTCCCATACCATTGGGAGCAAAAAGGAATCCCAGGTGTAATCCTTATGAAGTAGTATTTAGAGCCATAGTCCTCCCAGTCACAGAGGAGGCTGCTCTGGGTAAGGGTTAGTGGTTATTGTGGATGAGTGTATCTGGTTAGGGGAAGAAGTGACTACTGGAATGGAAACTAGTGCAATGAGTCCCTGCAGTGAGGTATGTGTGTAGTCATTTACTGATTATCTCTACTTGTTTTATCCTGCCTTCATGATCCTACTGTCCCACCACATCTTCTTTC
>ML685795.1:8775886-8851032 GCA_007922175.1 Pelusios castaneus
ATTATTTATTTGTTTAATGATAACACTGCATTCTTAGATTCATGAAACAGCAGATGGTATGGTCTGTACTCCTACATATAATATTTATTGGAACTGAATTGTAAATTATGCAGGGCAGAGACTTTCCTTTTAGCTATCCAGTAACAACAAAGTTCAGTTACGGCACTCTCTAAATTATAAATCATCATCATCATCATCATTCACAACCGTTTTCCTGAACCTTTCACATTTTCCAGTTTTTCCCAAAGAACTGTTCTATCTCTACTCTGTTGTATTAGCTTGCTCAGCTAGGTGGCTGGTCAGTAGTTTAAGGTTACATTTTGATTAGCCCTTGGCTTGAGGATAAGGGTGTCAACACCACAGTGCACTGGAATGGCAACACAGTTCTAACCATCTGCCACTGATCTGCAGTCTGGAATGCTAGATCTAGGCCTGATGTACAACACATTTCTACATTGTCCTATGATCAGGGTAGGCTGTGACGCATCATGAGAAGAATGCACAAATGCGAAATTTTGTACTATGCCCTTTCCAATCACACACACATTTTTCATTCCACTTGCAGTTCATACTGCTGATTGTTGTTCAGTCTTCATGCATTTTAATTGTGTCAGCTGGCAACCCCCATCAAGCATTACCTCAGATATTTGCATGCAACAGTCATACATTTTCTAGTAAGCAGTGAAGTGAATGATAGATTCTTAATACATTCTGACTATATTTTTTATCAAAACCTTCAAGGTGAAAAAACTATTTTTCAGGCTGTTTAGCTGATAGCACTGTAAAGGGGGGATGTGTACATTTGACTCCTCATTTTGATTAAGATTTGTTTGCAGTTGTGCCCTTTTCTCATAGCCCATATATATGACTTATTCTAGAATATGTACACTTAAAAATGACAACTGAATGGCTTTGATACAATGCAGCAGTTACCAACTCACAAAAAAAAATTATGCATCATCATCCTCGCATAAATGCTGCAAGTCAGATTATGCTGTCAACTCAACGACACCGATGAAATGCTATTGCCTCAAACTATGCCTCTTTTAAACCCGTGAAGCACCAGTGAAAGCTAATAGCGTTACACAATGTAAAAATTAGACAGCAAAAATGTTAAGTAACAGTTTGGACCTAGCACTAATTTTAAACAGATATTTAGAGTAAAAATGTTAAGAATATATTTGATCACTTGTGGAGATGCATGTCCCCCCATTTAGCAGAAGTGGTGACTAAACCAGTGGAGAAATATAATGCTTGTTTAAAAACAAAAACAAAAACAAAAAAAACCCACCACTCACCCTAGAGCCTTTGCTTCTGTTCCCAAAGATCTCTGTTAATCTGCACTCCCACTTTGGAGTTCGGAAACTGGATTGGGATAAACATATAATTCATTACATTTGTACATTCATAAACTTGGTGACAGTGCCTTTTTAAATCTCTTGTAAAAAAAAAAGAATGACTTGCATGGCACATGTAAATAAAAAGAAATGCACAAATAACTGTTAGCCAGTAGGGTATCTGGAAAATTTGTTAGTTTGGACTAGCTTGCACAATCAACCTTCCACAGGCCTCATGTATATATAACAGAATTTATGCTACGTTAGTACCAAGCAGAGCTCACCAAGAAGAAAATTATTAGAATCACCAATGGAAGAGGAAAATGTTGATATTTCACTGAGATGAAAGGTTATAATTTGTAAATAAATTTTATCTTAGAAAATATCAAGAAAAGAGATCTGACAGCAAAACAGAGGATACTGCAAAAAGAATCTGATGATCTTTTGGAAAAATAAGCATTAGCAAAAGATATCAATATATTAAGGAGCTAGAGATGTTGGTGAATGATGCCTCAGTGGTGCTTTTTAAAAAACATCCTAAGTAGGTTGAGTGGCAAGGCAAGGCAAGGCAAGGCCTGCTGGAACCACAGGGGGAAAAATGATGCTTAGAGTGAGGCTCTGATCAGTAAAATGATAATGTAAAGTGCATTTTCTTACTCAGCAGATCGGTTCCTCTACATGTCCAGTCATGCGAGTGCAGGGCTTTTTTTGTGATGGCACTCAAGGGGTACTGAGTACCAGCACCTTTGTTTCACAGCAATGCAGCCTCGGCTCCTGCCGCCACGACTAGCAACCACAGGTCCCTGGCCAACCACCGGCACCTTTTTTTTTTTTTAAAAAAAAAGCACTGTGCCAGTGTATACTTATTTCATCAACTAAAATACATATTTTCATTGTCTCACTCTTGATAGCACCAGGAGAGCAATCTGGATTCTATTCTGACTCACAGTTCATCCAAAGAATTACTAAGGGTAACTTGCAATAACAAGTAGAGAACAGAAACTCACATTTGAAGAGTGACTAGTAGCAATGTGAAGGACAGGCAAATAATTTGCAACTGGACATGTGAAATTCATCCAGAGAATTTTGCATTCTTTAGGGTGTCAAACTCATTTGTTATGGCAGGCCAGATTTAACTTAAATGTACCTCAAGTCCATAAATCGAAATATTACAGCACTCTCACAGCATCACAGAGCATTGTGTATGAGGAAACTACACTCCATGATACCCCCCTCTCTCTCTTTGTTAGGAAGAGAGTGTGGTCTCACAGAGCGCAGTCTCACATACCCAGAGCTCTGTGATGTTGTAAGACCTGACAGTCTCGCGGCATTGTTGAGCTCTGGGTATGTGAGACCACACTCTCTCTCTTTTAGGGAGAGTATGGTCCTGTGGAGTGCAGTCATGGGGTAGATGGAAGAGGTTCGCAGGCCACATATAGTCCTCAGGCCGCATGTTTGACACCCTTGCTTTAGAATGCTCACAGTTCCAAAAATTGTAGAAGTGACTAAAGATGACTAGAGGTGACTGTAACAAAATGTAAAGGGGCTTCATGGCCTGGGGTTCTGTAATTCCAATGTAATTTAAAGGCCAACAAGAACAGGATAGTGATATAAAAGAAGCACAAGCTCCCCTGAATAATCAATGTAATTATCAGGGGTCTTTGAAGTGAAAGGAGGGCTAGGAATACGGAGCTCAGATTATCTCCTGATGACAGCAGAGAACCAAGCGACATTATTTCTGTGACAAACTGCTTCGTTTATTCTGCTCTGTAGTGTGGTTTCTGACAGAGATGTCAGACTAATCCTTGTATGTGAAGTGAACTCTATAAATACTAACTTTTGGTTTTAAAGAGATGAGGTGGGTGAGATAATCTTTTCCTTGGACCAACTTCTATTGGCAAGAGAGGCAAACTTTTGAGGCACACACAGCTCTTCACTGAGTCTGAAAGGGGTACTCTGGGCATCACAAATAAATGCAAGGTAGAAGAGATTGATTAATGTAAATACTATTTAGCTGTGATACTCAGTGTACCTTGCCGAGGCCTGAAGAAGAGCTCTGAGGTCTGTCTAACCAGCAGAGAAAGACTGTGAGATGGGAGGGTCCCAGAGCTTCAGCTCCAACTTAGAGTATGGAAGTCTTCACTGCAATGAAACAGCCCCACAGTCCAGGCCCCATGGGCCTGAGTCGGTTGGCATTAGCTAACCAAGAATTTTTCTTTGTTGTGTATACTTGCCTCATGTGCCTCGAAAGCTTACCTCTTTTGCTAAGACATTGATCCAATAAAAGACATTACCTCACCCACCTTGTCTCTAATATTCTGGGACTACCACCGCTACAGCTACACTGCATACGATTTTTGGTTTTTATATTTTCAAAGGTATTTGTTGTAATTATTTATTGGTATTAGAATAACCTCTGGGACCTCCCAAAATTGAGGCTTATTGCTGTAGTCACTGAATATACACATAGTAAAAAGCAACCCCTTTCCAGAAAAAATTTATAGTCTAAACAGACAAGAAAGCAAAAGGTGGAGAATAAAAGAATGCCCAGGTTTATTTGGTTTTATAAAATCTCTATTTTACATATAAAGAGCTGAGGCACAAAGAGATTAAGTGATCAATCCTGAGTCATACAGGAAATCTGTAGCAAAATCAGGGAGTGAACGCAGATTCCTAAATGCCAGTCCAGGGCCTTCTTCACAAGATCATCTTTCCTCTCTGAAGTCAAATATTTTCTTGCACTGTCACCAACACCATCTCATCCACAGATTATTTTCATAAATTTGTTAGGAATCAGGAACAGAATTCACAGATATGTCTGCATTCTTTTATCCCTTCATTGTTTCAGTATTTTCCTGATTGAGGGTGGTGGGTTCTGTTTGAGGGTAGGGATTTTTTTCACCATCCAAATATCAGACATGTACTTCCAAACAACAAAATACTTTGTCTAGAAGAATTTTTCTTAAAGTTTCTTTACTTTGAATTCAGTTGAAATCAGTTGAAACTATTGAATTTGTAGACATTAGAATTTTTCTGAATAATAAAGATCTAGATCCCTAAAATAGTAGACATTTCTGTTCAATGTTTTTAGCAACTACTTATTACTACTATTCTGAAATAAAATTTTCTATTTCAGTGTATACCAGTTTACTACTCTTCCCTCCCCCCCCACCAGGAAGAATACATTGTCTCTTCAAAAAACTAAAATATTGTAATACCTCTGCCTAATCCTCCTGAGCTTTGCACAGATATAGGAAACTGCCCATATGAAGCCCATACCAGATTAGGGGACTTAGTCTGAAACTTTTCTTTTTAGAAACTAGTCTTGATTTAAAGATTTATTTATTTCAGGCTAACTTTTCCCTTTTTTTTCCCTTATAAAAATATTCTCACTCACTTTATATTCCGTAGTAATCTCTACTAAATTCAACCAAATGAAAGTCATGCCCACAAGCTATATAGGCCAATGCCAGAGCCTCTGTGTGTCTGTGTGTGCATGTGTAATTATTATTATTAAGAAGGGAGAAAATGTCATTAAGTTTCAACATATTTTGAAGTTACAAACTTAATTATAAAGCATTCTCAGACATAAAACAAGACATTTTTGGCTATCAAGGTATAAAAACTAGTGATTGGTCTTGATAAAATTAAATGAGATCAAGTATATGTCTTTTTTTTCTTACTAATCTTTTTGTCTTTTCCTTCAGTGAAATATTCTTGTAATTTTGAAAAAAAAATGCATTTGCAACTTTCTCTTTGCTTTTCAGTAAAGTTTAGAGCTCAGTTTATTTTAGATGCTGTGCTCCCTCCCCTCTACTCCTTCCAATTTCTGTCTCGCTCTCATGGAGCTTGAGATGATTAGCAGTTTTAGCTCTTGCCTTTCCTGCTCCCGGAAAAGGAATCAAAGTAAACACAGTAATAGTCATCAATCACTTTCCTGTAATACCGTTCTAACCTGATCTTCCTTCCCAATCCCATTACACACCCAAGAATGAGAAAGTCACTGTCACTGCAGCCATCATTTACCAAGGACTGCTGTGCTGGCTACATTCCAGCACAGTCTCTTGCTTTCTTTGGTTATCATTGTTCAGGTGACCTATAGATGCTCAGGAGCATGTCATCTAGAGAACTTCAAGTGATCCACAGGGCCATCTATTTGGCCCTCACATGTTCACCCAACCCTAATGTTTGCAAAGTACAGTGTAAGGTTGTAACACACTTGCTATCAGAGGCACTGGGAATTACAGTCAAAGCAATTGAAAACATTATATTTCATGAATTATAGGCATTTGTAGGCTACGGTGGCAGTCAGATATGATTGTACATCTTAACATGACAGTGTTCAAGAGTCATAATTCTCCAGAAAGTCCACCTGTCACCAAGAACTTGCCATATTTTTCTTGAGCCAAACACACATGCAACAGCAACAAAGGTGAACCTAATTAATCATGCTTAATTCAGTTTATCCAATATTTCTGCTATTAAGTGGAAAGCTTGGGCCCTGAGCATCAACTGGATGACAGAACAAAAACGGCCTAACAGTTCAGAAAGAACAAAAGGATACTTGGTGATTCACTGAGTTCCCTTCTTATGGGTTTGGGTCAAACTCCTAATAATCTGACCATTAGAATTTTGGGGTACATTTAAATCACAAGAAATTAAATTATGGTTTCTTGCAATAGCCACTTCAGTTTTGCTCCCATTAAGGGTTCCTTTGCTCTAGTTATCCCAACTGCTGAAATAGCTTTACTGGTGAAAAAAATATTTTAAGAATGCTGCCAATAAACTTATTAGTTAGTTAGCTAACTAACTAATTACACTAAATTTAAAGACTAATATTGGGAACAAGCTTATGAAAGATTATAAAAATGACAACTGAAATTCCCTGAAGTATGAATTTCCAGAGTTTCTACAGATTTGACTGGTATTCTTTATTCTTGAAGTGCTAATAAATTAGAGGAAATTTTTGTTTCACATTAATTTGTATGACAAAGCAGCACATACAAAACACATCAATTACCCTGATAGAAGTAATTAGGCTTTTGGTTCCCATGAATTAACAATACATCATATTCTCGGTAATAAGTGGCATACATGATTATCACTGATTGTATCCATCTGCTAAATTTTTAATGAATGTCACAGTATGTATGCAAATCCTAATTGACAATAAAAACATGTAAATTTATTAGTTGTTTTCAAGTTTATTAGTTAAACTTGTTATGCTATGTTAACGCTCCTATAGCATGCGATTACATATTTCTTAACATATTGAATATAGTCACCATAATATTCTCAAGTAGGAGAATCTGGAGATGCTAAATAAGATGCTGGCACTTTATAAATCAGGAATTGCCAAGTATGGAATTTAACAGCCATTTGCTATCTGCATATTTGTGATCGACAGCACACCGATATACACACTCTACACATTATTGTAATAATCTTTGTGCAAAATATGCCTTCCAAAATCATTTAAAAACTAACAACCCACTCATCATCATTATTGTTGCATACTGTACATACAAAATGTATAAAGGGTTATAAGCATAAACTGAAATTAATGAATACAGTATGTTTATCAAACAACTGTAACTGGGGAGTGGGTAAACCAGTTTCTCAAAGATAAAGGACAAGTCAATGCCTCTAGCTAGGTGTCAATGTTGATATGGGATGAAATTTAATGGTGCAGAGTGCAAGATCATGCATTTGGGGACTAATAAGAGTTTTCATTATAAGCTAGGGACATAGCAGTTGGAAACAACAGAGGAAGAGAAAGACATAGGTGTTGGTTAATCACAGGATGACTATGAATTGCCAATGTGATATGACCTTGAAAGAAATTTAATGCACTCCTAGAATGCATCACTTCCAGTAGAGAAAGACAAATGTTAGTACCCTTATACAAGACACTAGAAAGACCTCATCTGGAATACTGTGTGTTGTTCTGATCTTCCAGATTTAAGAAAGATTAATTCAAACTGAAACAGGTGCAGAAAAAGTTTCCTAATATGAAGAGAGGAATGGAAAAATCTACCTTATGAGAAAAGACTGAAGGAGCTTGACTTGTTTAGCCTAACCAAGGCTATGTCTACACTTGTAATTTTAAGTCGACTTTAACTAATTCGACTTAAATAAGTTAGTCGACTTAGTGTGTCTACACTTAAAATTAAAGTCAACTTAAGGGGGGACTTACAAAGTCGACCTAGAGTGTCCACGACGGATGCCTAGGTCAACTTCTAGGGGCTAGGGAGATCTTGGGCAAGTCCATGGTGGCGGGGGGGGGAACCCCTTGTGTGCAATGGGGCAAAAGGGGACAGGGACCCTGGCAGGGCATGTGGGTAGGGTGTGATGCTGTCTGGATTTAGGGAAGCATTTATGATATTATTTTCTATTCATATATCATAAATGCTATAATCCATAGGAACTATGTCATGTTTGGTATCAATAGAAAGGTAATAATTTGCTGGGAATTATTATATAGTTTATGTCTAGGAATTGTATTTGGATTAGAAGTTAGTTTAGTTAGGAATTTGGTGTTATATCTATACTTTAACTTGTGTGATCTTATTGAAATACCTGAGAGAGACGACTGTGTAAAACCATTGTGTCCTTAACGTTAAGGAATGTGCCAGCTACAATGGGCCCAGGGAGTAACCTGATGAGCCATTAAGGGCATAAGGAATACAACCATTGTGTCCTTAATGGCTCATCAGGTTTTGGGCTATGGAAGCCTTTTCAGAAAAAGTGCTAAAGTAGCCATATTAAGTAGTCCAGGCTTAACCAGCAGTAGGCTACCTCATTCTCTCTTTTGTGTACCATGAGGGAATAGATGCCGGGCACTACAGTTTTATAGAAGCAGATTTTAGCAATGACTACACAATATTTTGAGTGTCAGAACGAGAGTTGAGGGTACATAGAACTTTGCTGGAGAATTGTACCATAATTGTTACTGCACTCTTTCGTGAATTTAATGGCCCAGGGAAATGTAATGAAGTGTAAAGTAGTTTGGGTTCATTTTGTCCATTGCTTCCATGGCCCTTCCCCCATTAATGTTTGTATTAGAAGGAGGTGAGCATCCCAAATTTTAAGGCCAATAAGCATATTGTTATGATCATAGAATGTGACCTCCTCCATAACACTGGGCATCAGATTACTCATAGTGATTCCTGCATTTATTCCAATAATGTAACTGGATCAGAATATAAACTATTAGAAAAAGATCTGCTTTTAAAAACTTTCAGAGATTACCTCTAGGAGACTCTAGTCTCTGTTGTGTCTGAGGATTAATAAAACCATTGCAGTGATCTTCAGATTGCACGGTACATACTATGCGAAATCATCCTGAAGCTTGAGTGTTTTTAGGATGTCACAGAATGATGCATTCTGGGTTATCGCAGTGAAATGACTCTACTCATTGTAAAAGGAAAGTCCAAAAATTATTTATTTTTTTGGATTTATCTTCAATGAATCAGGAAGTGCCAGGAACATTTTGTATGGAAGAAGGGGAACTTATATTTGAAAACTTAAGACTTATTCTTGTGTTGTATGAATTTAGTTTGATCTGTTAGCACAACCAGCATACAAAATTAATTCAATATGCATGTTAGCTTTGCAGTTTGCCTGTTCAGGGATAAGAAAAAGATATGGTGGTCCTTTCAGATTAAAAAATATTCCAGTACTAATAAACACAGCATTTAATTATTTCACATACTTCTCTAGTTTGAGCATGTGTTAGTTGTGTAAGATTACTGTAGCACACTGTACTTTAAAATAGCATAGCACATCTA
Source organism: Pelusios castaneus (assembly GCA_007922175.1). Classification (NCBI taxonomy): domain Eukaryota; kingdom Metazoa; phylum Chordata; order Testudines; family Pelomedusidae; genus Pelusios; species Pelusios castaneus. The sequence goes on from ML685795.1 coordinate 8,785,014, forward strand.
AAAATGCAAGAAAAATGAATGTTTATTTTAAAACATTAAGATTGGTATCTATTATGTCCATGAAAACTTAGATTTACCCTTTCAGCAATTTAGAGTATTGAATATACTAGGAAATACTAGTCTGAAGATCAAATGTTTTCTAAATCATTAAAAGTTAATGCACGGAAATAAACTTATTACCTAGAAAATGCTGTGGTAATCATTTAATCAATACAATGAATCAATACAGTACTTTTGAGCAAGAACTGTAGAATCAGTCCAATGGCATCACTGAAAATAAGAGAGTGATCCACTTGCTATTACAAAAATGGCATTAGTGCACTGTCATTATTCATAATATGTTTAGATTTGAAGATTTAAAACATTTATAATTAAAAATAAATGAGAGGGGACAGAGAAGTAAAAAAGAAAAAGACAACATAAAAAATCTTATTCTTTGCCTGTCCACATAAACATGAACTGACATCCCTTTAATAATTTTACATTCTCTCTGAAGTTTTCGTAACCATCTTTCACTTTCATGCCTTTTGGCAGCTAACACACCTTGGGCAATAAACAACTTTCCAACATTTGTCATCTAGAAAAACGCACTGCACTCAAACACCAGAGGACCAGAGGCCACAACCACATAAAAGTCACACTCCATTTAACATCTATTACACTGCTCTTACCTCTCTTTTTCCCCCCTTTACTACTATTTTCCCTGAAGCCGACATGGCAGCCTCCACTGAAAGTTTACTCACCCTTGAGGAAAGTATATGCAGTCTCCTCTGCTGTGTCACTGTACAAATGAAAAGCGGAAACAACCAGCCTTTAAAATGCATGAACGTAATGAATGTCACATCCTTTCCCCCATTTCAATGGATTTAGGACATTCATCCTGTATTATAGATCATAGTTCCTCTTCTCCACTGATAGCAGTGTTTAAACAAAGACCGTTTTCTTGGTTTCCCCGCCCCCTCCTCCACTTCTTCCAAGTCAAAGAAATGAGTTCATAAATAAGCTACAGTGCTTAGAACAGATCTACCTGTTATTGGATATATTTTTCCACAGTATATCCTGAAAATATGCAATTAACTGTGTCTTCAAATTTTTTTTAAAGCACCCATCACTGCTGTATTTAAATGTTTTCTAGGAAAATGAGATCTACACTGTAAGGTTCATGGTGGGACTTCATGTAATTGTACCCATTACTTAATTAAAATCTTTTCTTGAGATGCATATCTCGGGAGAAAAAAAATTGTAATCCTGTTCTTCTGCCCTTGCCTTCCATCATCCTGGACATGGTGGGAAAAGTTCATGAAAAAGGAATATATTGTTTTCTGTTTTTGATCTGAGTGGCTAGTCACAGTTTGTGGACCTATGGATGTTCAAGTTGGAAGAAGAAATTGATAGAGTCTGATATTCTCTTTGATCAATCTTGTTTATTTACAAGAAATGTACCAGCCCTGTGTCACTGACTGCAGAAGGAACCAAGAACAAAAGGAATAGTTTCTTTCTTACAGTTCCAAGGCTCTTCAAACAACATACCCAAAAGCACTCTCTCTAGCTTTCCTCAGGGTTTCCTCAGGGTTCTTCTCTCTACCTTTCCTCAGGGTTGTAACCGCTAACAGGCGGCTGCTCGGCTTTCTTGCTTTTTGCCTCTGCCTCTCTTCAGAATGTCCTTAGTTCATGTAGGCTGCCTTCCATCTCCTCCACCTCTCTCCCCCCCCATATCTGAGGACCTCGACACACACAGTTCAAACTCCTGGGCGTGTTCACCACCCCGTTTTCTCTAGAAGAGGAGCCTCTGATTAACTCATCCTGACAGTTATGTTAATTGAAAAATGTGTTCAAACACAAGTCTTAAAATGGATGGATTCCAAGAGAGCCATCTCACCTGGAAATTTGTTCAACAGCTAGACCCTCTTGACTACTAATACCTTATTTTCATCTCTCATATATAATTGCTTATTGTGTATGGTCTATCTCTAGCCCCAAATAGAGAGAGGCCACAATCCTGGCAAACAGGTGAATTAGTGCTGAAACCTTGAATGCCTATTGTCTGATACTGACTGGGGAGGGTATCTGAGCCCCAGCAAGTTAAGATATTCATAATATCCTTATTTGCTGCTATAGCATTAAACAATTCAGTGTAGTCTGGAGTTTGCATAAGGTTACAATTGACCTAATCCCATGGTACATACCCATGCAGAACATATTTAACCATTAATTAAATACATGTTTTTTAAAAGTTAAAGTTTAAAATGTTGTAAATCAGGGTTGGGCAAACTTTTTGACCTGAAGGCTACATCTGAAATTGAAATTGTATGGAGGGCCATACAGGGAGGGTCAGGGTAGGAGGTGCGGGGATGGGACTGGGCCAGGGATCAGTTGCTTTGTGACTCTACTTGGGGCTATGAGAAGTTCTAGCCAGGGCACCACTGGGTCCAGGTGGTAGGGGAGGGGTGGAGGGAGCATCTGACATGCTCCAGCCAGGCCTAGCTGGAAGGCCTGATGAAAGGCTCAGATGGACCATAGCTTGCCCATCACTGTTGTAAATAAAACTTCATTTTAACAATTCCTGCATGACCACTCTATCTCACTTTCCTGACTGGAACATATTTTGACAGTTAAGAATTGACTGCACAATCCTGTGCATATAGTTTCACAAGTAAACAAAATCGAATCCAGAGCTTGTTACATATCCATTGGCAATTTTGAACTACACCTGAAATATGTACAGTGCCTTCTACAGTAAAGGTGTATGAAAATGCTCACAGTGCGACCAGTTTTTATTTCTTTATTAAAAAAAAATTAAGATTCCAGTAATGATTTACTGTGACATAACCAATAAAGTAGTGAATAGCAAAATGAATGCAGGATATGAATAAATGCCTTACCAATAGTATTTTCTTCAACTTCTTGAAAGTGTCTACCCCTAGCATTAGGCATCTTCAGAAGTTAGTAAAGATCCCACCAAAAGCCACCTGCATGATTAAATGCAAAGAATTATCACTAAAACTACAGTAATACTCGCCCATAACACCACAATCTTGAATCAGTTCTTTTTAGAAGATCTGTGTTCTAAAGGAAATGTCTTCCCTGTTTCAGAATTTTTAGTCTCATTTTAAAGAAAGTCAAAATGTAAAACAGCATAAGCAGCTAGAAAGAAAAGTTAAATCACCAAAGAAAATAACTGGATAGATTATAACAGATTAATTTTTGATTAAGAAATAATAGAAATACAACTTTTATGTAAAACACATGTTATTTAAATAAACAGAATCATGAGGTAGGAGGCTAATGGAAGATTTACCCTGATTTAATCACAGATTAAAAGAAAACTTTAGAATTTCCAAGAAAAGATTTTATCAGAGAGATAAACAAATCTCATCAAATTAATCTCTTATATGTTCCTAATCTCTTTCCTCATTATAGATTATGAAAGCTTGATCTTCTATCAGGTATTAAATTTCATCTATACCTAACAGCTTATTGGAAAGGAGGGCTGTTTAACCAGCAAAGAACAGAACACACAAAAAATATTTAGTGCACTTAGTTTGGGATTTGCTCTCTTAGTCCATTGCCAGTAGCCACAGGAGCTCTGACAAAAGAGGAATTGACACAAAGAATATCACAGCTAGAAAATAGGGTACCATAATGAACGGTCCTAGATCTCAGTGTGATCCACTGAAGCCTCATCATTCTCCTGGTTTACTTCAAGTGCTGCAGTCAAAGTACACCAGGTCCATTAACCAGGTGATTGAAAGAATTGTTTTTCACCCACAGACCTGATGTAAGACAGGCAGTAGCTGTATGTACAAAGTCTACATAATTAACCCCTCTCAGTTATAATTCATCAGACTGGAGTAGGCCTGGTTTGCAATTCCAAAATGAATATGTTGTGATATAGGAATAACAAAGTAAGAAGAGGGATAATCCCACCATATCATATGCCCTGTGAACTTCAGAGACAGCTGTTTTAAATATGGTTTTCCCTTCCATCAGCTTCTGCAAATTGCTTTAGATTTAAGTATTTGCTTTTTCCTCAAACTCCCTTTAACCTGTAATTTGTGCTCCTCTTATATAGTGAGTTCTTGTTCATTAAGGGGATGGGGGGACCTCTCCACCCTGCAGTGAGTCTGAGTAGCCATCTTGGATTCTTCATGCAAGAAGGTTTCCCCAGGTACCCGATAAAAAATCCTCTCCTTATAGGCCACAAAGAAAGGAGCACTGTTTTGTGACTACTCCCTCACACCTGAGGCTACCCAGTGAGAGGGGGAGAATAGGCAATGAATCCTTCTAGTAGTGAATGCACTAATTGCCTCTACTCCACTCTAGGCTTTCTCCCTCCCACTTACCAGCTACTAGCAAACTCAGAGCCCATAAAAGTCTCCCTCTCCATCCCCATTCAGTAGAACCATGCTAGTGCTGCTGACTCTGAGACCATGAATTGTCCTGACAGGATCATTGCATGAGGATTAATTAATACACATATTTGTAGCATAAAATAGGCTGTTAGTTAAAAGATTTCCTTTAGTTGTTTGTGCTTAGCTAAAGAAGCTCAGTATCTCCCAGCCTGTATAGATAAGCATCAGAAATTAAGAAGACAGCCTGACTGAAACAAGAAGTAAAAGGGAAAGGGAAAAGGTCAATTTAGCCACTCATTGATATTACCTCTGGAAAGTCCCCATGTAAGTTTTCATGTGGAAAGGTTTTCTCATAGAATCATAGAAACTGGAAGGGACCATGACAGGTGATTGAGTCCAGTTCCCTGCACTCATGGCAGGACTAAGTACCCCCATTAAACCATCCCTGACAGGTGATTGTCTAACTTGCTCTTAAAAACCTCCAATGTAGGAGATTCCACAACCTGCCAAAGCAACTTATTCAAGCATTTAATCATCCTGACAGTTAGGAATTTTTTCCTACTGTCTAGGCTGAACCTCCTTTGCTGTGATTTAAGCCAATTGCTTCCCGTTCTGTCATCTGTGATCAAGGAGAATAATTTTTCTCTTTCTTCCTCATAACAACCTTTCAGGTATTTGAAAACTGTTATCATATCCCCTCTCAGTCTCCTTTTTTGTAGACTAAACAAACCCAGCTCTTTCAATCTTTCCTCATAGGTCAAATGTTCCAGACCGCTAATCATTTTTATTGCCCTTCTCTGGACTTTCTCTAGTTTCTCCACGTCTTTTTTTAAATGAGGTGCCCAAAACTGGAAACAGTACTCAAGTTGAGGCCTAATCAGTGCAGAGTAGAGTGAAAGAATCACTTCTCATGTCTTACTCACAATACTCCTGTTAATACATCCCAGAATGGCATTTGCTTTTTTTTCAACAGTATTACACTGCTGAATCATATTTAGCTTGTGGTCCACTATTACACCCCTTTCTGCAATACTCCTTCCTAGGCAGTCATTGCCCATTTTGTATGTGTGCAGTGGGTTGTTCAACCCTAAGTGGAGTACTTGGCACATATCTTTATTGAATTTCTTTCTATTTATCTCAGACCATTTCACCAGTTTGTTCAAATTATTTTGAATTGTGATCCTATACTTCAAAGCACTCGCGACCTGTCCCAGCTTGGTATCATCTGCAAACTTTATAAGTTTGCGCTCTATGCCATCATCTAAGTCATTGATAAAATTGTTGAACAAAACCAGACCCACGACAGATCCATGCGGCATCCCGCTCATTATGTCTTTCATATAATATAATAGTCTATTGTCGTGCACAATACCCATTCTGTATACCAACTCTGCTCTGGTGTTACTCTTCTCTTTGCTCTTTAAAAAGACCTTGCTGTGAATTATCTGGGTGGTTGTGGGGGTGGGGAGATCTCAATACACGTAAATAGGACATGGGCAATGCATATAAATAATAATGGATAGGGATGGAGGCAATGGATCTACAATTATGAGGATCCAATCATTTCACCTGTGGATTAAAGGGCCCACCTGATGGGGTGGGTGGAAGTGTCCCTTCCTGCCAGCAACCACAAAAATCCTGAGTGTATTGCTCAGTTACTCAGGCTTGTGTACTGGGGCAGACAGCATTTAGCCCCTAGCAAACGAGCGTGTATAAGTGATATAAACTCTCATAGTTCAGGACAAGAGAAAAACCATTAAATTGATAGAAAAAAAATTCCAGTATAGGCACACTATTACATAATATATGTTCCTGGCATTCTTAACTCTCTTTCTGGAGTAGTATTTGGTATTGGTCACTAACTGAATAAGGATGCTAGATTAGAAAGAACACTAGTCAATCCAGTAGGACAATGTCTATCTTGCTGTTATCTTGATTTCTCACTTATTTTGCATGTTCTCTGACTCTCAGAGGTGATTTGGGGATATCAGGAATCCTGTTTTCAAGTGGGTAGTGTTTCAATAGTGCTAATGAGAGGTGGAAGGAAACAAGTTATTCAGGATATTACTTCTCAGAAAAGGGACTGTCTACTATACAGTTCTAAACACCATATCAATCTTAAACATAGAATATATACATTACTACCATAAAAATATATAGTCACATGGGCCTCTAAAGGCAAAAAAAATCACAAGGGAGAAATTTTATAACATTTACATTTCTCTACTGGTCATACTTCTTATAGAAGTTGATCATTAATTTTTCTATTCCCTTTGTAGCTATGAATGTTCAGGTTCTCTAAAAGTAAAGGGTCAAACCTTCCACTTCCTTGCACAGGTTTTCCTCAAACTGAGTAGTCCAATAGGCTTACAGCTTTTAAATAAATTTACGATGGCACCAAAGTAGTCCTAGGTAACCTTGTTATTCTTTATTAGACCTGGGTTAATACAGTTTAAATAATTTATTGATATTCATATTTTTAAAACCAAGAGATTTATCAAAAGTGTTATGATTTGCCTACCTCTATAACATGGGTGAATTATTTGTGACTACTCCCAAAAAGGTTGAATGAAGATTGTAACTAATTTCTCATTCACCTTCTGGAGGGGTTTTTTGGTGGGAGGGGATTAGTTATTTTTGTTCAGCGTAGGCTCTTCCAATTCCTGCAGACATTGTTGAGTGAATTTTGCTGTCTCCTTATCCAAAAATACCAGTTTCTTAGCATTCTTCATGGAATTGGAATTCCCTGTAACATAATTATTAGCACCACTCTACTTAGCTATTGTGCTCCATTTGGAGGAGGGGGAGAAAGACCTTGCTCCTTTAGATCATGCTTCAATTGTATTTTCCTCAAGAGCAAAGTCAGGTCACTCATAACCATTGATGTATTTTCTGTTCACAGAATGAAATCTGGGTCTTTCCATCATACAGAACGCTCATGCTGGAAAAGTGACCATTTTTTAAAGTCCCAGTTTGTTCTTTTGCCGTCAATAAATCCCTCTGAAGAATTTCTTCCATGGAACTAATTATTTCCCATTGAGTTCAGTAGAGCAAGTTTCTTTCCCAAATACTATTTGAATTCTGTGACTTCAACATACATTGATTGCTACCTTAATTTTATACATTGTATCTATCTATATCAGCAGTCATGGCTACAATATTAACATGAACAACAGAGCATATATTTTGTATACCTGAATATCCAATAGAGAGCGTTTTAGTTGAGCTGAAAAAACAAGTTCAATTAACTTGAATTTGGATTTGAACTTCAAACTCCATCAGACAGTTTGTTAGCTGTTCTAAGACTATAAAGCAGTCCTCAAAAAGAATGCACCATTCCTAGCTCATAGAAGTAGATGGGTCTGTACTATCATTAGGCTTGAAGAATTATATTATCAGCAAATGTCTTTTTCACACACACAAGCCAACAAGAAATGCTTCCATTAATAATAAAAGTTTACAGATAGGCAAAATAACAAAAAATATTGCTTCAAAACTCATTCCAGTTTGTTTTAAGGATATTTATTTTGTAGATTTTAACATGTGATGGTAACAATTTTTATAAGCTTTAACTTTTGAATTTCAGCATCTCCTGTCATTAAATAATTATCTAACCTCTTCGTGATTTCCTGCACTTGTGAAAGTTTAAATTTAAAAAAAAAAAATGCTTCAAAACACTGAAATTTATCAACATGATAAAGAAAAACAATATTGAATTCTGTCAAACCTATCATTAGATTCTTGAAAGGGCGTAATGCATAGGCTGCCAATCAACTGTCAAGACACAGATTCATTTGGCGAAAGCATAGGAAGACTGAACCTCTCTAGAAAACAAACTGTATATTTAACCATCTTAGCATTTTCACTCATGCATCCATTTTTATTAATCAGAGTATAAATGAGGCAAAAATGTTTAAGCACCCAGCTACAGCTTCCTTGCAAATTTAGCTAATAGAGTACCCATTTGTATAGAGACAGATTCTTTGCTATGAGATTTCTTCAGTGTTCACTGAAGTTCATTATAAAAAGAACCTTATTATCTGAAAATACTTCCAAACACACATATATGGATGAAATGGTTGCTTTAAATCTGAGACAGATACCTTGGAAACTTAATAAGTTCTACAAAGATTTATATATAAATAAAAATATCAGGCAACAGTCCTTTATTTGAAAATTATATATTCATTCATCATCCTTATCATTGTGGAAGGTTTATGCCAGGTTATTGACTCTGCCCTGTGTACGCTTGAAGAAAAAGGAATACCTTGATGTTTAGTTCTGTTTGATTAAATTGAAAATATAAATAAAACCAACAAGTTTCAAAACATAAAAAAAAAGTTACAGAAAAATCAGAGATTTTTTACTGTGTTTAAGTCAAACATCTTTTTTTTTTTTGCCAAAGAAATAATAAGCAATATGAATAAATCCAACAACAAAGGCTAAGGAGCAGCAATGATAGAATTGGGATCATTTCAACTCAAGTTTTCCTCTGTATTGAGTAAACATCTATTGTATGTGCACTAACCTACATGGCCAGGATTCCATGTGAATCCATAAAAATGTTTGAACAAGACAGCTCATTCTCTCAGAACCAAGTGACCACTAAGACCTTAGCTCTCACGCTTAGTAGAGAACTTGAAAACTACATCAAATTCATTAAGGAAATTTAAAGTGTATAGTGTGTGCCCTATTGCCTGTTCTATGCTAGTAAAAGACAAAAAATCCAACTTCAGAACCTCTTTCACACTTGAAAAAAGTAACATTAAGTACAGTTACTTTTACCTTAAGTACTGTATTTTGACTTCTAGAATTTGAGCAAAGGAGAAAAAAATTAATATGTTGAAATAATAGAGGAACCATATTAATGTCACAAACTAGTTTGTTTTATTGAAAATGAATTAATTATTTTTACCAATAAGCTTCTCATTCAAATAAATATCTTTTTGAAAAAACAGTTTCCAAAGTGGGCAGGGTAGGGATAACTTTTCAACCTTGTGGCAAGGATGTTCAGAATGATTCTTACAAACATACTAGCTTTCTAAAGAAACAGTCTTACATACAAGAATACACTGTACTCTGCCTAAGAAACTGCTAAGAACCACACTTAGTTTATAAACTCAGCTTATTGTAAATTCTGTATCTGTGGAGCTATACAGAATGAGTGTAAAGCTTGAATATATAAGCTCAACCAAAGCTTGTAACATAGAATTTAGACATTCTACAAGTTCATTTCTTATAATCTCCCCACTTTGATTATGTCTCACATGCCCTGACAAATTTCTGTCTGAAATTTTGAACTACATTTTTCCACTTATTACAAGGGGTTCATATTACATGGAGGTATGTTAAAATTGCAAGTAGTTTCTTTTTAATTGGTGGTTGAAATAAGACTATAATTTATTATTTTACAATTCCCGTGAATCAGCATTTAGACTGCTTTATTACTCATGCAGTTCTCAGAAGGACCATTTCAGAAGGCAATAAATTCAGTAACAGTATTAAAAGTATTAAATTGCTGGGACTGCCAAAATATTCATGATATATTAAATATCAATCTTTTCACTGACCCTGAACTGACCACCAAATACGAATGTTTTCATGGGAATAGATTTTTTTTAATAATAATGTTAATTATCTGCAGAAGACAAAACACCAAATTATTTAGTGTCCTGGGACAGATTTGTATTGTTTGAACTGCTGCATCTGTTATCTGCATCTACTCTTTCTATATATAAATATTTGTTTAAAAATTTGCTCAGACTATATCAAAAGCCTTTTTTCCCCACCAATGTGAACAACTGAATTCATTATTAATATAAACAGAAGTAAGGCTATGTCTACACTGACAATTTAAGTCAACTCAAGGAGGCTTAAGTCGACTTAAATTAAGCCGCGTCCACACTAGGCTTTCATTAAGTCGACTTAAGAAATTCCTTAAGTTGACTTAATGAAAGCTTAAGTCGACTTAATAACTATCACTCATTAGGTCAACTTAAGCCTCCTTAGGTCGACCTAGCCTTTCCTTAAGTCGACCTGAGCCCAGTGTGGACGTATAAGTCCACTTTGTTAAGTCGACATAAGTGAGGTCGACGTAACAAAGTGGACTAAGTTAACTTAAAGTGTTGCCACTTTGTTAAGTCAACTTAATAAGGTCAATTTTAAGTTGACAAAGTCAACCTTATTAAGTTGACTTTACAAAAGTCAACAACTTTTCTAGTGTAGTCATAGCCTAAGATGCTAAACAGACTTTTACTTTTCTTTAAGAGTATAGCCTAACTGAACATAATGTTAGGGGCTGAGATTTACGCCTGTGTTGATATCTATTTACAGTGGGGAGGTGATAGAGCAGTCATTGTTTGTTCTGCATAAATTCTGCACACATTCTTTGTTCTGCACAAATTCAGCCTTGGATAGATTAGAATATTCTACTTGCGACCAGGAACAAGGAAGTCATAAGAGCATGATACTCCTGCTTCATGTGAGCTAGGAGATACCCCTTCTCCAGGGAATTCTCAGCTTGCTAGATGTATCTAGCACTCACCCATAAATAGATTGAAAAGAGAGAATCTAGCCTTGCATATTTGGAGATATTGCCTTCCTTTATTCACCTTAAGATGACAAAGGTCTTATGTTTCTAAAATATTAGCAGTAGTTCATTCTACTATAGTTTAGCTTGGACATTAACACTGTATAGTTTGTACTGAGTGCTTGACTCACTGCAGGATGCACGTCTTACTAGTCACTCTGGAGAAGAACTCATGAGATCAACACCCCTTCACATGGTCGCACGCCATCTCTCCACCTTGCTCTCTGGGCAGCAGCCCTTTTCTAGCACCACAGGGTGCTGCTGCCACCTCTTCATGTCTCAGACCTTGGGTCAGTCACTATTGTGGTTTCCCATTCTGGACAAGGGGGGACGGAGGGAATCCCTCCTACCCAACAGGTTCGGGCAATCTTCCTATTCACTGCCTCACCAATGACACTTCCCTGGTGGGCAGACAGGAAAACCCAGGTCTGCCTTCTACTCCAGATTCTAGACCAGGGATCCTACAACGTATAGTCAAGATCTGTTCTATCCCCAGTCTTGCTGATAACTCTGCAGGCTGTTTCCTACTCCAGCTGCCCCAAGGGGTTTGCTAGTCTCTCTTCTACCTCCTCCATGAGAGCAACCATGGACTACTTGTTTCTATAGACCTCAAACCTACCTCCCCTCTCCCAGGGAATGATTACAGACTCACTCCTTGCAGCCCCTTCAACTTCCAATTTCCTGTCTTTATAAAACCAGCTCATTCCTCCTCAGCTGGACTCCCTCACTCAGTCCAGGAATTATTTAGCCACATGATTGTTCTCAGCTGTGGCCCTTTGGCTATGTCTACACTAGAAAAGTTAAGTCAACTTTGTTAAGTTGACTTAATAAGGTCAACTTTAAGTTGATTTAAAGTCAACTTAACAAAGTCAACAACTTTTCTAGTGTAGACATAGCCCCTTGTCGACCTTATTAAGTCGACTTAATGCTTTACATTGACTTAATAAGGTTGATTTAGGCACTAATCCCTGTTCACAATGGCTTTAAGTTGACTTAAGGAGTTGACCTAAGGCTTAAGTCAGCCTAAAACCATGTGTTATTAGGTAGACTTAAGGAAATGCTTTAGTCGAACTAATAAAAGCGCAATGTGGATGCAGCTTTGTTTAGGTCGACTTAAGCCTTCTTAAGTCGATCTAAGTTGCCAATGTAGATGCACCCTTTGGGTTTATTAGCCCCCTTCTTGGTCTTCATTAACCCTGTTATGGTGGGGTGAACACCTTATCACAGGGAGAAAGGTTGCTATTCCAATCTATACCCATTATTATTTATTTTTCCACAGCACACATTACAAATGGATCAAACCAAAAGCCATGTATAAACCTGTATTTAAACCACCTTTACTTCTGAGTAACTCAGAAGAGATACCTGAATTTTGTGGCTCAGGCTCAGTTCCCAGAAAATGTATTTCCTTCCAAGTATCTACAGGGTATAGGAAATGAGACACAGCTGAATAACTATATGTATTTCTTCCACAATAAGTCTTTATCTCATTCTTACACAGTCAAGGTGAACACTACACACATTGCATTACTGCAATTGTAACGGGTCTTATCAAATTTATTTTATTTTTAGTTTCTAAATGAAATAAAGTTATTTTATAGGTTATGTGGGCTTTAAGCAATCCAGTGAAACCAGATAGGTGACCCTAGATATCATAAAGGTTTATTAGTAGTATTAAATCTCTACATAATTATTTTGAGCAGTTGGATGTAGTTGACCAAATCAAATATCCCATTCCAAAGTATAGAGAAATAAATTGGTATAGATTTATATGTATATATGTCAAAGACTAACAGACTGGAGAATGAAGTGCTCAATTATTCCGTAAGATTCACCTTGGGTAACAGTAGTACAGGCTGCCTTCTAGTATCCTTTTAATTCTGAACGTTCTGTCTCCATTCCCAATAACCAATCCTTGACTTATCTGATGAGATATATTGCAAGGGTGTTAGGTAGATGCCAACAACCTTAGCTGTTTTAGAAATGTGAACATGTGACTGATGTCAAGTTATTAACTAAGACCTGCACAAAGACCACCAACTCACTGCATTTTACATAGATCACCAAAGAATTATCAGGTTGCAGTAACTTTTCATCACTATTAACAAGGCAGCAACCTGTGCGTGAAAGACTCCTCATTCCAACTTCCATTTTCTTCTGCCACCTAGTCAATTCTCATGCACTTCTTCTTCCAAAGGATTTTTTAAATATATATCCAACAAAAAGCATTGTATCATGTTACATATAAAAACAAGTATCCTGTGTCTAGCAAACATTGACAAGTTATTTCCTGTTGTTCTGCAGTTCCATAACTAAGCATCAATCATAAGAGAAAAATTATAGACAGAACTTAGTTATACTCAAACATAATGGTATTGTACCTCCTCTTGCAGTTTCAAGAAAATGTAGTACAATAAACTAGAGAAAGACGTTTTTCTTATTCTTTCCACTGCACATAGATGTCCCCTTTCCAAGTTTATAGGAACAACAATAAGACAGAGTAGAATTCCATGGCTAAAAGGCAAAATCATGGCTCCATTCAAGTCAATGGTATAAAAACCCAACCTCCTATTGATTTATACAGGGCCAGGATTTCCCCTCACAGATTCAGGAGGCTGCATAATTGTGTGGCAAGTTTGATCCCTGCAGCACTTTTTTGTGGCCCACCTTGGCTGTATTCGTGATGCCCTTCACCTCCCAGAAACTCTCCTAGGCAATAGCCTCCCTTGTCACTACTCAACAAAGTGCTGATAAATTTAGCATTTGTCTACACAGTGCAGCAATGTGCTTTGTGGGGATGTGATTTCTAAAGCACACTTCTGTGTTGGGCATTAATTGGTCTGTGTAGATCCTGATGGTGTGCACTAAAGGGTCTCTATTGTGTTTTATTGTAGTGTTTTATTAAAATGCACCAGGGAACCTTCAGTGTGCACCAGCAGGGTTGATTCAGATGCATTAATGTGCAATTTCTTAGTGTGCTTTAGAAATACCTTCTGTACTGCATATTATCCCACTGTTTAGACAAGCCTTTAGACAATAGATTCAGAGGGTATATCTATACTAGCAATTTAGGTCGACTTAAGGACCCTTAAGTCGACTTAAATTACTCCATGTCTACACCTGACTTTCATTAAGTTGACTTAAGAAATTCCTTAAGTCAACTTAATGAAAGCTTAAGTCAACTTAATAACAACTGCCCATTAGGTCGACTTAAGCCTTAAGTTAACTCCTTAAGTCAACTTAAGGACGGTGTGGATGTGGAGTAACCCTAATGTTGACTTTATTAAGTCTTAATAAAGTCTTTATTAAGACTTAATAAGGTTGACTCTAAGTCAACTTAACTAAGTCGACTTAACTTTTTCTAGTGTAGACATACCCATAGATTCATAGACTTTAAGGTCAGAAATGACCATTGTGATTATCTAGTCTGATGTTCTGCACAATGTAGGCCACAGAACCTTGCCCACCCACTCTTATAATAAACTCCTAACCTATGACTGAGTTATTGAAATCCTCAAATCATAGTTTAAAGGCTTCAAGGTACAGAGAATCCACGAGCAAGTGATGGTTGTCCCATCCTGCAGAGGAAAGCGAAATCCCCCTTCCCAGAGCCTCTGCCAGTCTAACCCAGGGGAAAATTCCTTCTCAAACCCAAATATGGGGATCAGCTAAACCCTGAGCATGTGGACAAGATTCACTAGCCAGACACCCAGAAAGAATTCTCTGTAGTAAGTCAGAACCCACCCCATCTAATGTCCTATCACAGGCCATTGGGCATATTTACCACTAGTAGTCAAAGATTAATTACTTGCCAAATTAGGCTGTCCCATCACATCATCCCCTCCATAAATTTATCAAGCTCAATTTTGAAGCCAGCTAGGTTTTTTCTCCCACTGTTCCCCGTGGAAGGCTATTGCAGAACTTCATTCCTCTGATGGTTGGAAACCTACATCTAATTTCAAGTCTAAACTTCCTGATGGCCACTTTATATCTGTGTTATTGTGTCCACATTGGTGCTGAACTTAAATAATTCTGCTCTCCTTCTCTGATGTATTTATAGAGAGCAGTCATATTTCCCTTCAACCTTCTTTTGCTTAGGTTGAACAAGTCAAGCTCTTCATGTTTCCTCTTATAAGATACATTTTCCATTCCTCGGATCATCCTAGTTGCATTTCTCTGAATAATGGACCCAAGCGCAACAAACAAAAGGGGCTTCTGTCTCTTCTGGGCTCAGCTCTTAGTTATTTCCTGCTCTCCTATAGAGTAATGACACTTAGGGATTTTTCCCTCTGGTAGTCTTTTCCCAACCTTGTTCTTGATGAACTGGATCTTTATTCACAATATTCCACCCAGTCACCCACCCAGTGTCTCACCTTCTCTAGGGACTGCCCCAGGGTCCCCTTCTCTCCTGTTACCCTCTCCCTTCAGGGCCCGTTATAGGGGCTGATCAACTTACATCTGACCTATGAGCTCCTTTGTCTTTTTCCCAGCCACTTCTTTGTGAATTACCCTTCTCCAGGCCCTATCATTTGAGCTAATCACCCTTCCATAGCTCCCTTCCCCAGATGAGCTTTCCTCAGCCATGGGTAGGTATCCCATCACCCTTTGCAATCAGGCCTAATAATTAAAGAGGTCCATCTGATCCCTAGCCAGTCAGGACCAACTGGGGTAGAGAGGGAAGTAACTGATCTGTCACAGGCAATGTTAGGCCAGATTCTCCTTAAAGGTCCTGTCAACCTATGCATCTTAAATAAAATGAGTGTGGTTATGAATGGACAGAGTCATTAAATTTTTGCCTTTGGAAATCCACTGACCAACATCAAACACTTCTCCAGTGCAAGAACCAGGAGCTGTGATGATAGTGTTGTATTTCTGGAACTGAAGGTTTATACTGCACAATCAAATATTTTGTCAACAAATCTACTGCATGCTGCTGGCATCATTAATAGGGCAATAAAAATCCATATGTTCAAGGTACCCACATTTTTGCAGGTATCAGACTAGTGTTTCTAATTAGAGTAGAAGGTAAATTCTTTAAAAAATAGAAAGACCCTCTAATATAAAAAAATAACTTTCATATAAGAAACTTTTACATAAAAACCTTGTTTTATAGTAAACAATTCTATCTGTTTAGCTATTTTTGAAGCATGAACTGAAGGCTTGATTTAACCACAGCCATAATAAAACTCAAGCTAATGTGTTGTAGACTGACAAACAATCTGTACTTATAACTGAAAATGGGATTTAAACAACAGTTTTATAATCCATAATCTAATCTCCCTATTATTCAATCAGGGCGTCAAGTATCACATAAAAACAAAAAACATAAAACTAAAAGATAATGTAATAATGGCCATTAAAGGAAATACAATTATGGAGCTTTATTGATAGAATTTACAATTTTAAAGAGATGAAGTATCTTTCCATTTGTGTGTGCTTCCATTTGGGGCAATATTTTTAAGCTAAATATTGACTCAAAAGCAAAATAAAGGATTAAATTGCATTGTGCTAAAAGGTTTCTATTAGACAGTCAGTTCTTAGTATGATATAAATTCGTTGAAATCAATGTAGCTCTATTAGTCCATACCAGTTACAGATCTAGTGAAAAATCCTTAGAATTACAACTTTCACATGCTTTTGATTGAATAGTACATCTATTGCTTTTTATATTGTCGAACATATTCCCTTACCAGGAGGCCCACCAATGGGGGGAAGGGGAAAAGGAACAATTGCCCAGGAGCCCAGCAATTTATAAGGCCCCATGCCTTTTCCACCCATGGACCCACCCACATTCCACCCCGTCGCCACTCCAGGGCCCTCCTGGCCCCTTCCACTCACCACATTGCTCCCCCCCACCACCACTTGCATCTCTCTTCTCCCCCTCTGGGACTTCTTCTTGCAGTCTCCCCACCCGCACTGTTGCTTGCTGCCTGGGGGAAGGGAGAGCATGGAAGAGAGGAGGGGGACTGAGGTGAGAGAGAGGGATGCAATAATGACCTGGGAATGGGTGGGGCCTGGGGCAGGGGTGGATTGTGTACAGGGATGTGGGTGGAAAAGACAGGAAAGGATTGTTCTGACCTGGGGCTCAGAATTACTGGCGATGGGCCTGCTGAGCAGCATCAATAGTTTTATCACCCTAAACTGGGAAAACATTATTTAATCTCCACTGATGAATGAAAGGCAACACATTCTCTCCTCAAAGCCTAATCCCATCAGTATCAGTATCATTCTGATATTAGAATTAGATCCCTAAACACAGCAAAATAATATTAATAAATCACTATATCTCTTTTAATAAATCAGTGTTTAAAGTCAGAGGAAACACACTTTTCTATGACTGGAATAGTGGTGTGCAAATAATGGGTTAAACATACACGTTTGTTGATGTGTTAACTTGCAGTGTAATACTTTTCTTGATAGTGGAAGACAGAAGCAGAAATGCTTCCTCTGGCATTTTGTTTAAGAGTTTTTTCTAGGAGATCAATCAATCAATCAATCAATCAATCAATCAATGCACAGAATAATTTATATCAGTAATGTTTATTAGAATATGGTAGTTATTTATACTTTCTCTGCATGTTAAAATAGAAATTGTAACAGCATTTCAGGTATTAAATAAAAAGTGAAACTTTTCTACCAAGAGTGTGATGTAAGAAAAACATATTTATGAGATACATTGAGAAGACAACGTCACCTTGGAAACAGCAGATTAAAATAAACCACTCCATTGGCCTGATTTTCAACAAGTGTAAATTGGCAGAGCTCTTCTGAGTTCAATGAAGTTATACCATTTTACACCAACCAGGAATCTGGATCCAAATATTTTAGGCATTAACGCTAATCCATTAAGGTTATGAACCTTAATGGATTATCATTATTAATGGATTAATGGAATGTCAATTAGTTTGAAATGGAAAGATTCTTCTACAGAAGTCGTATATAAGGAAAAAATGTACAACATGTTTGATAACACTAACTGCACTTTACTCAAATTTCACCACCCGTAACCTTAATATGTATCTGAGCACGTTCCACATAAAATCAAGGAAATAGCAAAATGACTACTGGAGTACACAGAGTCTCCTGTATGTCTCCTTTTGTAGGGTCAAAGCTCTGCTTGGGAGAGAGCTTCTTTGTTTGGCTGGCTTTTCATGGGCAGTAGTAGGGATTTGGGAAGAGAAGTGTATCTGTGGATATCTGTGCAGTGAGTTATTTTGCTGAGCCTTTTCAAAACAGAATGGTTCACACAGAATGTTTTGGGACTGCATGCAGATACAGAGTTGTCAACAAGGAGAGTCCATCAGTGGGATGCAAATATCTGCAAGAACTAAAAACAAGGATTGAACAACAGTGTATGTATGTTTGGCAGGAATTACGATCTCCAATTTTTCAGTTCACTTGAAAAGAAAGTTGGTCTGAGTCTGTGCTTCACCTGCAGATATAACACAAGAGATGCAGCCCAATGGAGAAGACAGGGACAAAGGTGGTTTATATTACCTGCATTCTCTCCTGCTCTGGAACTCAAAATGATTCCTCGCTTCCCTTGCTAGGTTGCCTGTGGGCTGCAGCTCAGCCCAGAATGTTGGGATAGTGCTATGTACTGCTGATCCACCCTTTTTTGCCCCCAGGCCATCCCTCTAAATCCAGGCTTCCACTTCCATTTATATCTGCTTAATGCTGTCCCTGCAACAATTGTGACCCCTTCACGTAAAGAGTGATGTACAGGGTCTGCTGCTGGGAACAGAATCTGTCCCACAAGTTGGAAGTCTGTGAGAATAGAATGAACGAGAAGAAATACAAAGGAAAATCATAATAAAACCAGAGGAACGAAAGAAAACAAGTAGATCTGATCATATTATAAATAATGAGAGAGACAAGGTGGATCAGGTATATCTTTTTTAGGACCAACTTCTGTTGGTGAGAGACAAGCTTTCAAGTGCCACAGAGCTCTTTTGAACTTCTGAAGATGAGCTCTATAGAGCTCAAAAGCTTGTCTTTTTCTATAATAAAAGATGGGCTAGCAAGAGATATTACCTCATCACCTTGTCTCTCCCATATCCTCAGAGCACCATAGCTACAACAACAGTGTAAATAATGTCAATCGGAGCAGGAATTCTGTCAATAATTTAAACAGGGCTTGTTTTTCAGGAATTGATAAAAGTTAAAAGTTCTAATAATTACAAATGGTACAATTCTTACACTTGCAGTATCTTGCACGGCAATAAATAAGCAGGCTCAGAGTGACCTGCAGGGAAATAATATGAGGTCAATGCATGTGGGCTCACCAAAAGAACACAATATGAAGTGTGCATTTTGTCAGAAGGAGAAAAGGTTCTTCCCTATTTACTAGCACTCTAGAGGTTTCAGTGGGTAGACAAAGCATGAATCACCATTGGGTACTCTGTATTTCATCTTAGAAACTTAGAATCGTAACTAATTTCTCAGAAAATAAAGCCAATAAAAGTCCATTATTATTTTATGCTGCAATACAACAAATACTGTGGCGCTGAATTGTTATAGAAAGCTTGTTTTTTTTGATAAAAGAAACATCTGTAAGACTTTCAGATCCCATATTGAATTAGGATTTTGTTTTCAAAATGCTAATATCCACCTTAAAAGCATCCTCTACAATAAACGGCAAACAATTGACCTCTGATCTGCACCCCAACTCATTTCTAGAAATGTCTCACCTGTCCTGGCTGCAGAACTCCCATTCCATGTACTAAGAGATTTCAGGCTCTATAACAAAGCTCCAAAGTCCAAATAAGAGCTGCACTGCAAAAAAAAAAGTTTGACCATTGTGCATACATTCAAATAATTGAGTACCTTCAAATCTCTGTGAGTTCAAGATCAAATAAACATATTTCTTCTGTTTAGAATAGTTCCTTCAAATGAACTTCAAATTTGTTTGTTTTATTTTTGTTTTAAAGGAGGAAAGGTTCTCTTCCATACATAGATATTCCCTTAAAGTACACTGAGGTCACAATTCACTTTGAAAAAAATCAGAGCTGGCAGTTCGTACATTGTTAAATGCCTGTGACTATCAGTGTGCTTCTTAGGTTACTTGACTGCCACAACTGAAACTTGTTCATCAAGCATCTCATTTTAGTAGCCTCCAGTGAATCAGTATGCTGTATTACCACCATTACATGTTAGTTTATCTTGTAGGAGAAAAAGCATCAGCCCAGCAGACAGACAAACATAATAGGCAGGAGTACTTCTTAAAAGAGAATATGCTATAATTTATTTTACTCTACTGGCAAAGATTTACATTGCTTATAATATGCCAACTACCAAACAGTGGAATTCCTAGAATAAATGTTATACTACAAATTAATCTGGAGCCAGACTAGCACACAGTAATACAAGATGTTTTATATTCTAAGGTGGTAAAATAAATTGCATAGTATTATATTATTTTCTTTGGAAAATGTATACAATGATGTGTTTAAAAACTGTGGTTCTATTTGGAGAAGTCAGTAAAAAAATGGTACCTTTG
This sequence comes from Pelusios castaneus, assembly GCA_007922175.1. Lineage (NCBI taxonomy): Eukaryota > Metazoa > Chordata > Testudines > Pelomedusidae > Pelusios > Pelusios castaneus. Next base: position 8,805,454 of record ML685795.1, read on the forward strand.
TACACAACAGATCTGCTCCTTCGGGCTGATCCACACTGATGAGGTCAATGAGAATCTATTGATTTCAGTAGGCTTTGGATGAGACCATCTATGTGTTTTGAGTAGTATTTGCTTATCTTAGTGTTAATAGTAAATAGTTGTTGCACATTGCTTCTGTTGGCCCTCGACAGTCAACTCAGTTAAGCATGATCTATGTTCTATTCTTTCTTTTGAATCATCAATAGAATTGTTTATGCTGTCAGTTAATTACACTTGTGAATTCTAATTCAAAGCAGTGGATTGATTGGAGCAATGGAGAATATAATTTGAAGACAGTGAGGTTGCAAAAATGAACTGGGGTTTATAAATTGCCCTGAACTAGTGATCTGGATCCTTTATTTTTCACTCATCAAGTCTAAGTCCATAGAGCAGTTAGAAATAAATATTTTTGAACTGTAACATATATTGATATGGAAATTACTACAAATAAACATATTAACTCACATTGCCTTTGTTATTCAGTCATTTTTCAAAGTTGAATCACACCTTTTATGGTTGCATACTCAACTTTAACTGGTGGGTGCAGCGGAGAACAAGGAAGAGGGAAAAGAGACTCTTCCTATTCAGATAGAAGAGGATTAATTACATGCTCAAAGACAGAATTTTACACGGATCCCTACTCATTAACTACAGTTCGCTCTGCATGAGAGGATGCTTGCAGCTGTTATAATGGCTGTTGCAATCAGTTGCTTGGAGTAGGTTGCAAAATTGAGGTCTAAAATATCAGAAGTCTCTGCAAAACAACACAGAAAATTTCTTTAGAACACATTTCAACTCTATCTACCATATACCCTGTGCAATACAGCACACTTATTTATTGTTAACTGAAATGTTTTGTTCCATTTGTTTACACAGGACATCATCCCTTTGAAATATACTCAGGTTCAAAAACTTAGTTAAATGTACCATCACAATTCATGGGTTTTGATAGAATTTGGCAAATAGTTTCAGCTGAATAAAAAATGGGGGAAAACATTAAACAAACAAAATGAACCCTGTAGACCCACTGGAAACAAAACATTTTTGATTTTTCATTTCAAAATTACTTTCTGTTTTTTAACAGAAATGTACATACTTTTCTTTAAAAAATAACATAAAAAACTTCAATGAAAAACCACCAAAATGGAGAGGGGAAGGGAAAATTTGTTTCAAGTCAAACAAAATGTTTCATTTGACCCAAAATACAAACATTTTTGGTGTTTCAGTCCAGTCACCCAATCAAAAATATAAATTATTCGGGCAGCTTTAATTCTGGTTTCACCTAGGATATATTTTTGAAAAGTTCATAGTGACTTAATAACCATCATTCAATTTTCAAAGTGCATTTGGCATGCAGGAGTACCCATTTTCTTTCTATTTTCAATTAGACTGAGGTTCCAATTGCCAAAGTCACTTTCAAAAATGAAACTTAGGCTCATAAATCTCTTAGGGATAGATCTACCTGTGGGATTTAGGATCTACATTGTCATGCCTTACTTTAGGTGCCCAGCCACTCAATGGAATCCTCAGCCCTTACTTAGGTACCCAAACTCTCTATAAAATGCATGTAGAGAGATACCAGGACACACACAGAGAGTATGATTCAATAGATCAGTGGTTAGGACACTCAAGTGGAAGATCCAGGTTCCAATTCCTGCTCCAATGACTATTTAAGTGTTTCATACAAAGTGGAACAGCTGAGACAGAGAGACCCATACAAGAATACCTTATAGCCCAGATGATATGGCATTGACCTGGGTTCAAGACCTTGCTCTGAATCAGGCAGAATGGAAATTTCACTGTCTCCTCTGCAACCTGGGTGAGTGTTCTAAACTTTGTGCTATTGGTATAAGAGAGGTGCTACCACTTCTTTGGGCTGTGCCTTTTTCAGGGCCTAATCCTATAAACATGTCCTTAGGCAACCTCAGAGAACACCAACTGGATGAGGCTTTAGAGGAAAGACAGGCAGAGGAATATCCTAGTTTGAGGATTCCACTGGGAGATAGACACTGAACAATGGTGTCAGCACTTAGCTGTACACATGCCTATCAGCAGAACTTAGGCACCTTGGAGACTTTACTAGTGGAAACTTCAGGTGCCTACAGAATTAGGTAACAACTGAATGGGGTTTTAGAGGTTCTATATTTTGGACTTTAGGTGGTAAGACCTTTATGGAACTAGACCTTGTCGCTTTTCAAAAGGTAAGCCTTAGGCTCTTTTGAAAATCCTACCAGAAGTGAAGAAATTGGGTGGAAAAAAATTGTTCTGATCTCTTTCAACTGCGGTATTTTTTGATTCTGCTTGTATCAATAGCAGGTAAAAATAATGTAGTCAGAAGCATGATATTTAAGTTGAAAATGCCCCTTTAAAATTAGGAAATGCCTCATTTTATTTGTAAGCCAAAATATTCAATAAATAACACTATTATGAGAGAACACAAATTACCTCACTCCAAGCAATGTAAAATCAACATATACATTGTACTATAATTGTATATGTGAATTCTTTCAGGAACAGCTTTTGTATATAAGAGATACCATACTGGTTACATTTCCAGTTCTGCTCCTACAGTATGTACGATAATTATTTCAGTTAGAATTAAATGGGAGCATGAACAAATGTAGCAGTTTCAGATTGTTAGTAGAGGCTAAACATACTCTATGTTTATCAAAAGTTTATGCTGTACTGTACTGCCTCATGAAATTCCCAGAATTATATACAAAATCTGACTTTGGGAGAGTATTACATACTGTGCTTTTTATCATCTTACTAACCACCATGTAATATATAAAATATATTTTGTTTTATGCTTGTAAGAATTAGATCTTAAGAGCTAAATGCTAATGTCTGCCCTCTTCATGGACCTTGGACCCTTGGACAGCCATTCATTAACATCACAAATCATTTGACTCATCTACCTACAGAAAGATGGAGAAATGTATCAAATTGGCTATTCCTTCCCATTCCCGAGGCAGGTAGTGAATTGTAATTAATGTTTCTGATTTGCTAAGAATTGTGCACATTCTATAATTTATATTGCCCTCTCCCACTCTCCATTACAGCCCACTTGTGTGCCTCATCTACCTGTTACATCTTGTCTTTTAGACTAAGCTCAATGGGCCAAGGAATATCATTTAATATATATTTATGCAGTGCCTAGATCAAAGAATCCTGGCCTGATTGTCCTCATATTATATTATATTATATTATATTATATTATCACCAATGAGTAACAGCCAAACTATATAAGAGAATAAGTCTATATCTCTCATCCTGCCAAGGCCCAAATACGAGACCAAAGTGTGACAAATCCCAAAATGAAAGAAACAGGGTTGGGGTGAAGGGACTGTTGATACAGTAAACTTAAAATGCCATGAGATCCATCCCTTTATTATAAATGACCATTTCTATAGCCTCAGCTTCATGATTCTTTATTTCTGAAGAAGTTTTCCATAATAAAAGTGAAAGAACACCCAATTTCTCTGGAATACACCAATAACTTTGGGACTAAAATGAGTGACACACCTCAAAATGAAAGACATTTAAATTTTCTGCAAAAGCTATGTATACTTTCCCTACTCAAACTCTTTTTACTCAAGAGTTCCACAGTGGACCAGAATGTGCCCTCATATAAACAAACAGCTACCTATTTAAACTTAAAACACACAAGTCATCCCTAAAATGATTCCATCAACTCTTCTTCCATATTTGCTTGTGATTTATACAAAGGAGTTACAAGTAAAAGCTGCTTTGATTATTACGCATACCTTACTTACTGCCTCCTGCTAATACTGACTGCTTTGATATGCGCTATTGTCAAAGGCCACATGAAGGCCTAACACTTTAAAGGGCTCACTCACTGAGTAAATATAGCAGATGCTGCAATTGTGGTGCTTATACGTATAGCTCATGTTTCGTTCTTCATTTATAAGAAGTAGTGAGTCAGAGAAATAGCAGCCAAATATGATTAAAAAAGAATATATCTGACAGCCTGCTCCACAGTGACTAGTTAAGGTTGAGTCACCATCACCACCCAGGCATATCATCATTTCTTCTTGATGTTTGACATTCCATAATTAGAACAAGTAAAGCGACTTACACGGGACTCAGAGATTATAAATTGCGGGGTGGGGGTTCGCTAATTTTCTGCTTAAAGCCATTTACAGAGCCATTACTGTTCCTGCCACTAAAGCTAAGGTATACAATCATGATCTGTTCCACCCCCGTTTAAAAGGCAGCCCTATTATTATATAAGTAAATGCCACCCACTTGCTAACATAAAAGACTAATTAACTCTGCAATTGCTGCTCAGAGAAGAGGGTATAAAATTGCACTATATTCAAGCAGCTATCCCAAAAAGATCAAAAGGATTAGGTAACTCATTGTCTTCACAGACCAAGTAATAGTTTCTTCTCTCTCTCTTCCCCCCCCCCCCCTTTCTTTTCTCTTTTTCTTTTTCTTTCAATTTTAGCTTGTTTTGCTGATAACTGTTATTTCAGTGGGGTTTTTGTCTCAAATTGTAAATGGTCTCTGTAGTATCTCTATTGATTAATGCATTTGATGATAAATCCTTCTTGATAGGATTTTTTGTCCATCCTCCACTTGAATTTTTGTAGATTTTTACTTTTAAAAATGGTTTGTACTTAAACGTTCTGGAATACAGGGTCAACTAGCTCTTGACTGTGACAGCATCTTCAGGTTGAATTAGGCTTTGATTTTAATAGCTATGCTACAAACTAAAAACTACATATATTCATTAACCTTACTGTACACAGTAGAATTTTTCATATCCCGCTTCTTCTTTAGAGTTAAATTAGAACCAGGTTATAAAACAAGCTTGATCATATTAATCTGGACTATACACACTCCATTGAACAGGTCCCCCTAAATAGCTATCAGTTAACAATGTAGGAAACACTCTTCCAAATAAGTATAAAATTAATAAGCTACCTATTCAATCCATGTATAAATGAGACAAGAATTAAATATGCCTAACTTCACAAGGTTCATCTATGCATCCAACAGTTTCTGGGTGTAATTCTGGCTCCACTGAAATCAATGATAGTTTTGTCATTGATTTTAATAGGGTCAGGATACCACCCTGGATGTTTAAATAAATTTGAGTCAAAATCTGTAGGGAACTTGAGCTGTTATATATAATGTATATGTATATGTATGTGTATACACACATATAGATAAAGCTACCCATATTTTTCTGAATCTGTTCTATGTTGGTTCTAAAAATAAACTACATTTTAAAACATTTTTATTTTTATTGACCAGGTAATCCAGGCCTGATAGAAAAGCCTTTTGATCAATAGGATTAGATTATACAAAAGGAAATGTTAGATATGCATGTAATTCAGTCATGGAGGGGCTTAACCATTTCAGTGATTAGCATCCACCTCCTTCCCCCCCGCCCTCCCATCGCCTTCATTTAAACCATCTTAAAGGGCAGGGAAGGAAATCAATACAACAAAAAGATGTTTTCTTTGCTCTGTCCAGCCTTTTATGCTGTTCCATCAGTTTCCAGGGTTCATAAGGATTTGGAAACAACCTCCAGGGAATTCAGTGGGTATGATAGGGTTCACCAGGTAAAGCAGAGCTGCTAGAGGAGTACATTGTTCCCACTTTCATTGTCCTGGGGAAAGCAGATGTAAGGAGCATGGCTGGAGCATGTTACACTGGCTATTCTTTTTGCTGATATATGGGCTCTCAGGAGGCTATTGCCAGGCTGCATTTCAGTAGGGCCAGTCCCCCATTGCTTCCAGCTACATTGGTGCAGGGAGAAAGTAGCCAAGTGATGTGTTAATGCATTAGTGGAAGAACTATTTCTCCACCTTCTGCCAGAGGAGATAAAATCAAAATGTGTTCATTGGGCAAATGGAAGTTTAAGTGATTTGCAAAAGGAAGAAATGCAATAGGACAAGGGAGGCTATCAACTGGTCATCAGGTGTCCTCAGCCCTATACAAGGAAAGATAAGTACACTAGTAAATGAGAAATTTAGTCTTTACTGAGCTACTAGCTTTAAAATGCAAAAGAATATAGGCTCTGCTTGTTTCTGCTATGTCTACATTTAATACAGCAATTAGAACCAGCAGAGAAGGTAAAACCTCACAAATCAAAGTAGTTGTAACTTGATTGTCTACAAGGGATTAAAAAGAGCAACAAATGTCTTGTTCTTGTGCATAAACTAGCTTGGGGACCCCTATTAGAAACCACTTCTGTTTGCAGCTCATTCATTAGGCAATAGTTAACTGGATCTCAGAGACCTGGTCTACACTGACAGTGAAGTTCAACATAATACTACTTACCTCAACCTTCTACCACCTGTGTCTCCACTGCCAGAGCAGTGAATTTAAAAAAACAAAGGAGCTGTAATTCGACCTGCTAACACCACCCTTATAAGTGGCATGGTACTGAGGTTGAAATCTACAATTCAAATTTAGGTCCGTGTAGCTAGAGAGCAGCTTTTCTGGTTTATCATAGCTCCTCCCCTGCCTGCAGCCCTGGGAAGTTTTCACTTACTTTCTCTCTCTGCATGCAGCACTGCGCCTCTCTGTTGTGCCTGCAGCAGAGAAACAGCAAGGAAAGATTTTCCTGCTTCTTTTTCCCCTTTAGAGAAGAGGGGAGAGGGAGTGAGCAGAGGATGACTGCCTCCCCACAAACCTCTGTTCCTACTACCCACAGTGCAATGCCTTTCAGGAAGTAATGTGAGCAGTGGGGACATGAGACCCTGAGCAAGCAATTTGTTATGATCACTCGGTTTCGAAAATCTTTTGTTATTTGACAGCCTAAGATCGAAAGCAAACATATAGTCAGTCTTTCCAAACAAAAGTCACAATGAAATCATAAATGTTTCTTCCCTTTCATTATGCTTTACTGTTACCAGATGAATTACAGTAGATCCACTGGGTCTCGGACAGATATAATCGTTTTCATTATACATGGAAGGTTTCTATTTGGAGTTTCCCTTATAGCTTTAGTAAGCCAGTGATCACATATAGTTAATATTATTTGGCCAATAGTCACATTATTCACACTTGAAAAACTAAGAATGCTATTGTGATGTGAACAATTCTTGTTACTCTAGGAGGTTTTTAATATATTTATCCCACATGAAATCATTAGAAAACCATTTTATATGCCTTCTAATTAAAGTTAATTGTTAAATTTTAAGAACAGATCTCATCTCCTAGGTATTTTGAAAATCTGATATTTTGATTATTTTGCACTCATATTTTGAAACTCTCTACATTAAGGGGTATATAGAGCCCAGGTTTTGGTTTGATCCAATCTCTAAAAATGTATTTTTAAAAATTTGGGAAAAACAAACTGTATAACCTGTCTATGATTGGCATGCTATATTAATTATTCTTGCTCTCTTGAACTTACTTAATGAAAAATCATTAATGCTGGAAAAGAAATGTCAGTTGTCCTTGTATAACAGATCTGAAAAAACCTGCAAGATTTCAGATAGCTGAATAATTAACTATTGGGTGTAGTAAACTTGTTCTGCTGTTATGCCACTAGATTAATTTAATTTTTAGTATTTACTGAGATGGTAAACAGCAGTCCTTTCAGCCCATGTTAGATGTTGACTCCAAGAGAAAGTAAAGATCACATGACAATTTTTGAAAAGAATATTAGTAAACAATTCCTGACCAATATTTCCTTCCCTTGATAACTACTTAAAAAAAAATTCTGCACATCAGTATTTGTGCATAATGGCTGCACTACATTATGGAACCATTATTGCAAAGGTCTTTGGGATACCTGAGCTATGAAAGATACTTTTTGACATTAAGCTCTTTAGGTTAGTGATTGCCATTCATTTTGTTTGTAAGGCACAAGGGGCATTCAACCCACCTGATACCTCTATACACTACCAAATTAATAAATAAATAAAAATATAGATGGCCAAACTTTATTCTAACATGATTAGTTACTTAGACAGCACTTTTGCTTTTATCATATCTCCTATAAGCTACATGTCTTGTTTCAGCTCGTTGTGTATAACTTTTATTAATACATTTTATTCATTATTAATCTTAGTAATTAGAGATCATTTTATTCCATTTGTTTTAATCTCCTCCCACTCCCAATAAAATGTGGTTCCATGTTCTCTTCCTTGAATATATGTAATAGTTCTACTGTGAATGGAAGTTTCACATGTACATCAAGGCAAGACAAAACCATTTTATGTTTAACATTTTAAGTAAGCTTTAGAATTGTTTTGATGTATGATATAGTGTGTTAATTAAATTGATACCTAACATCTTAAAAGCTTGGAGGATACTAGGGGAAGTTATTAGTTCTTATTAGAAAAAAAAATGAAGACACTAAAAAAAAGCCTCAAGCCCATCTATGTACAAGCTCAAAAACAATCCAGAGGCCCCAATGAGATTTCATGTAGTTATAAAACCAGAACAGTAAGGTCAGGGCAGTTATATGCAGAAAGCTTTTCCAACTTCAGCAATGCAACACTTCTTGTTGATGCTCTGAACTATTAGCTATCTCCCCCACTCCATCTTACAGATGATAGAGTATGCGTGTGGTTGTGTGTGCTTATGTTTTCTACCCTACAGAGATAACTAAGGCTGTAATGTTTTGTGACAGACACCCTTACAATTTTCTTGTTATATATTGAATCCTGGTGGCTCTTACATACCAGAGCCCTTAGCAACTGACTCCGTGTTGGGTACTGCAGCAACCAAGGATAGAACATAATGTCAGTGTGTGGAATTGAGTGACAGTCAGATGCCAGTTGCGAAGAGAAGAGGTTGGTTGTTTGAGTGGGAGTTCTGCGTTTGATTTTGAGTGAGTGAACTAGGTTTTGTTTTTGTTTGTTGGGTTTTTTTTAAGCATGAGCTGGTTGTGATAAGCATATGAGAGATTTACAAGTTCATCTGTGTGCATTACTGTAAGTCCTAGCCTTGGGGTTCACTCTGACCTAGTGGTGTCTCTGGTGCAGGACACAAGGGGCACATGTCCTGAGTCTCAGGATCGCTGCTGCCTTCTGCACCTTCAGAACCTCAGGGCTCCTGGTCAGCTCCCCGTGGTGCACTGGGAGCTCTCTGGAGTGCTGACTTCCTCAGCCAGCCAGCCAGAGGGACTCTCTTTCCCTCTCAGTTCCCAAAACTAACTGAGCTCCTGGTCTGTACAGCTCCCTTCTTATACTAGCTGCTACACCCTGATTAGCTTTTCTCTCACTTGCAGCCCATTGGCTGCAGCTCCCTGGCCCTTTTTTACCTCATAAAGGCCAGTGCGGAGCAACCACCCTATCACACTCTTGTTTTTGTCATGTGCTGAGAATTCCTCTCTGAATAATTGCAAATGAAAAACATTTTCTCTTTGCTATATTAACCAGACTATGGTTTCCAAGGCAGGTGTGACCCAGGCCTCTTGGGATAACCACCTGAATACGCAAAGATCAGGGCAAGCTGGAAAAATGAGAGCCAAACTCTCTAAAACACTGATGGGTGACACTAAATCCAGACACCCAATCAGCAATAAACCATACTTCTGACTCCCCACACTGGTTATCAAGAAGCACCAAAAGAATACAAACAGCCCCCTTTACTGCATTTCAGCCAATGGACCCCAAAGAGCCACTGTGTCTGGTAAAGAGAGAAGTTGCTTAAAACTCCAAGCTCTTTACTCAAAAAGGGTGCATCTACACTTACAAGTTAGGTCGACTTAAGGAGGCTTAAGTCAACCTAACTTTCCCCCTGTCCGCACTGGGCTTTTATTAAGTCAACTTAAGCTGTTCTTTAAGTCAACTTAAGAAAAGCTTAAGTCGACTTAACACCTAGTTTTAGGTCGACTTACGGCTTAAGTCGACATCTTAAGTCGACTTAAGCCAGTGTGGATGCCCTAAATCGACATATTCCACAAGTCGACCTAGGGCGGGGGGACAAGGGAGACCTTTGTGGCTCCCTTGTTCCTGGAGGAGCCCCTGCTCCCTTCTCCCCAAGAGCCATGGCTTCCCAGCAAGAGGAGCCGTGGCTCCTTTCTTGCTGGGAAGCTGCAGTCCTGGGTAGAAGGGAGCTAACAGGGCTACCCAGCCAGGGCTCCAGCAGGACGGAATACCCGGCTGGGGCCCTGGCAGCAAGGGATTCCCCAGCCACCCTGGCTGGGTGGGGTGAGGGAATCCCCGCCACCCCAGCCAGGGCTCCAGTGGCGAGGGAATCCCCCGCTAGAGTCCTGGATGGGGCCGCGGGCATTGCCTCGCCACTGGAACCCCAGTCAGGGCAGCGGGGGAATCCCTCACCATCAGAGCCCCAGTAAGGGGTTCTGTCCCTGTTGGAGCCCTGTCTCGGGAACCCCAACAGCTCCCTTCTCCCCGGGAAACTGCTCGCAGCTTGTCCTGGGGAGAGCCAGCCACCGTGCGCAGCTGGCTCTCCCTGAGACTGGGACAAGTCGAGCCAGCCGCCGTGCACAGCTGGCTCTATCCAAGACCGAGAAGTCATAAGCGGCTTGTCCCTGGGAGAGCCAGCCACCATGCAGGGCTCCCCAGCGAGCAGCTTCCCAGTCTCGGGGAGAGCCAGCCTTGTGTGGTTGGCTCTGCCTGGGACAAGCCGTGAGCGGCTTCCTGGTCTGGGGAGAGCCAGCCCTGTGCGGCTGGCTCTCCCTGTGCGGAGCCGAGGCTCCAAACTCCCTTGAACTATCCAGTCAACTTACAGAGTCTAGTGTAGACTCTCTAAGTCAACTTAATAAGGTCAACTTAAAGTTGACTTAACTTTCTGAGTGTAGACATAGCTAAAGATTTTTCCTGACCCCAGAGGGTCAGCCACCTTATACAGAATAATATAGATTTGGATCTTACCCAAAATACTATGCTGTCAGTCAAACCATTAGTAACTAAAACTAAAGCTTTATTATAAAAAGGAAAGAAACAAAATATGAGAGATGTTAAAGGGTTAAAGCAAAACACATACATACAATGACAGAGTCCATGTAAAGCAAGTCCTTGGAAGAATCTGGAGTTTTGCAGACTTTTTCAGTTCCTCTGGTTGTTACCCAGCATCTTGGTGAGCCTCAGTCCTTTGTTCCATTTCAAATGACTAGATCCAGAGGTAAGTGTTGGCTGAAGACTGAAGACAAAATGGAGTTAGGCACAGCTGCTTTTATCATGTATGACCTTCCACATGCTATGTGGAATTCTTTAGAAACCAAAGTAGAGTTGAGTAACACAAGCAAGTCCTGGTGGCTCAACAGGTTTCTCTTTGGGCCCCATTAAAGAGACAATGGCTGTAGACATCCTGTCTGGGGAGTTTCCCAGAAGCACACAAGTTGGACTGCAGATATAACTAACATTCATAACTTCTGATACAGATATGATACCTACACATAAACAATATAATCATTCCTAAATAATTATAATCTTTCTATTGGTACCAAACATGATATATCTCATGACTAATTACAATTATTGAAATATTAGTAGGAAATAATATCATACATGGTCCTCTAAATCTGGACAGAGTGACAACAGAGTCTAATTTATTTGTTTTTAACTATGTTCTTTATGAATCTAAACTGAGAGCAGGGATCATTGCTCACTTCCTTCTGCCTAAGATCAGACCCAGGCACCTGAGTGTTGGTCAAATCAAACAAGGAGTCCTGTGGCACTTTTAAAGACTAACAAATATATTTATTGCATGATAATAACATGGCTGCCCCTTTGGAGTTGGTCAAACCAGCTTCCCACGTCTGCCGAGGTTTTCTGATTCTTCTTATTACTGTGACCATGTGGAGAAAGGAATGAAAGACCGTAAGTATTAGCTCCCTCATATATGGGGAAGAGGAAAGAAGATCTGTTACAATCTCAAAAAAAGAGGAGCTGCAAAGGAGCATACACACACCTCCCTGTATATTGTCTATTAGCTGTCTATTCATGGAGGGTGGGAAAAACAAGAGTCCATAGAAGGTGACCACAGAAAGGAACTACCAAAGAACAATATCCTCAGCTGTGGACGAAGTGAGAGATTCACTGAGATGTCTCTCCAGATCCAATTGACCAGTGATGCCTTTTAATTTAACTCAGCAGCAACAAGCAGGAAAAATAAATAAAGAACAAGAGCTATAGGCTACATGTTTACAAGCTACATCCAGCATGGGGTTCTTAGGGTTGGTGTGAAGATAATCAGATGCACTTGCTTTCCATGGACAAGTGTTTTGAGCTCTGCCACATCCATTGTTCCTATTTTAAAAGGTGAAGTAACCCATAGAGTCACCATCATCCATAAAGCTCCATGCACTGCATGGGACACCCCTTACCCTACAGGTTGGATGGAAAGCAAAATGCTCCCCTCTCCACAGCACATACATACCCTTTCCAGAAGCAAAGGCAGCCAGGAGAAGGTACTGGGGGTGAAGATGGTGCACCTTCTGAAGTTTAATTGCAGGTGCCATAGTGTCATTATACTGACTGCATGTCAGTTGCCAAGGAAACGAGTAGCACACATATTCTAGAAGCTTTCCTAGAAGGAAAGAGATATCATTAAAATAGTCTCCACATAATCTGTGCTAGAAGAGAAAGCAAAGTTTCTGGCCTTCTGTTGAACAGACTGACGGGTGTCACGCTTAGATAAAAGGTTCCTAGGGAAAGAATAGCAGGTCATACTCAAGGTCTGACTGTTTTATTGTCTCCATTTCTCAAAGACAAATTGGGAATAAAAAACCCCCCTATTTTCTGCCTTTAGATAAAGTCTTGGTATTCTTTTATGTTTCAATCTAATTTTAGCATGGCATTTCCTGTATATATTTAAGGGTTAGTACTTTATATAATTTCTTTTCCAGCTTTTACTCTTTTCTATCTGGTTCAGTGCTTTTTTCCTATGCTGTCATATTTAAATTTAAAGTTGCTATTCAAGCTCCATATAGAATTTATATCTCTCTAGGAAACATCTCAGATTCAGAAGATGGTAAAAGAGATATTAAGTATTACATGGACACATGCCATCGCATCATGAAATTTTCAGTTCCCAGAGTGTAAGAGGGGTTTTGTGAGGGTCTTTTCTTTTCAGCATTGAAAAAGTTGTTGAGAATTCCATATAAAACATTATTAAATCAGGGCTTTAGTGTTACATTCAAGGAAGGTGCTATGTTGCTTCAGAAGACGTGGAATAAACGTCTTGACCACTTGTTGTTTTTATAGATCTCCATAGCACTTTGTGTAAGGGTATACATGTTAACAGCAGTGTCCCAACTACATTCCAGCTGAGTAATTAAATTCTACTCTTGAATTCAATTCTCTTGCAGGGTCACTTTCACTTTTTGTCTTTAAATGCTTATCTTATTGTTGTATTTCACTTTTTGTCTTTAAATGCTTTCTTATTGTTGTAAGCTATTAAACATATCTGCATTCCAGCCCAGAGATGGCTTTATTCAGGAGTGTTTAAAATTATAAGGATTACTTATAGCTTAAATTAGTAAAGCATTTTGGAATCATTTGAATAAGTGGTCTTATATAATGTATGAGATTTTCATTATTGTTACTATAGTACTGGTTATCAGAGATGGAGACCTTCTTGGTACTGAAGTTCAATTTACCTTTTAGTGGTTTACATGCACATGTGTGTGTGTGCATGTACACACACACAAATACATGAAACAAAAACTTAAATCTAATACAGAAATAAAAAATAGGCAAAATAACATTGCCAATAATCTAGGATGTGTAGTCAGTTTAGATGCAAGCCAATTATTTCAGGCACTTTCCCAAATTTCTTGGTTATTGTTTGTAATATATGAAGTAGTTTCACATGCACACACACATAGAAGCATTTCATGATTTGAGAGAGACGATGACAGCATTAAAATATGGCCAGAGAAGCCCTATGGTCTCTGATGGGATATTAGATGGGGTGGGTTCTGAGTCGGTGCAGACACTTCTTTTTTGTGTGTCTGGTTGGTGAGTCTTGCCCACATGCTCAGGGATTAGCTGATCAACATATTTCGAGTCAGGAGGAGATTTTCCCACAAAATAGATTGGCAGGAGTCCTAGGGGGTTCTGCCTTTCCCTGTAGCATGGGGCATGCGTCAATTGCTGGTGGTCTCTTGGTACCTTGAAGTCTTTAAACCATGATTTGGAACTTCTAGGTTAAGTGTCTATTGAGGAATGGGTGGAAGGTTCTGTGGCTTGCATTGTGCAGGAGGTCAGACTAGATGATTGTATTGATCCCTTCTGACCTTAAAATATATGAATCTAGTAATCTAAGTACAAATCTGATATTCAGTAAATGAACAGAGTTAGCAAGTAAAGGAAATGGGCTAGAGAAATAAACTGATGAAAGGAAGCATAGCAACTAATAATTAAAAAGAGGTAACTCACATTTTCTCTTTCTCAGAAAGATGTAAATATGTCTTGGAGTTATGATACCCATTTCCTCTTATACTTACTGTGAATGCTTTCCACCTAGCTTCAATACTAATGGCAAGGCCCTAGGGATGAATATGAACAACAAATGAAAAAAAGATTGCCTCTTAAAATGGTGTGAAAGTTTAAGTCTTCCTTAGAAAGTGCATCAAATCCAGAAATTAAAAACCAGCAGGTGTGGCATTATGGAATAGCACAGGAAGTATATTTTGTACTTTCCTAAAAATTCCTTTCATAAAGTAGAAAAGTCAAATCACTTTCTTCCTGAAGAGCCTGTCTTTTGGAACAACTTGCATACCCATGAAAGCTCATGAGATAAATAAACTTGTTAGTCTTTAAAAGTGCTACAAGAACACTTTCTATTGCTCCAATGACATTAATACAACATATTGGAGAATATGAAATCTCTTTCAATCCCATTTTACTATCCACCATTTTAAGCAGTTTGTCCATCAACATATATGTGCTTTATTAGAAGATAATTTTAGCACTCACAGCTGTGACAGTATTGATACAGAATATGAATATGCACACAGACAGTGAGAGAGTCTGTTTTAGAATTAGAAACTGCTGATAAAGAAAGCAATAAAAACATGAGTGTGCCTCATGTCAAGAGGAGGGAAATATAGTTGTCAGGAAGAGTGCATCTGATAGAAAAGCAAAAATAATCACAGAACTTGCATGTTGCTCTTTTATCTGATATGAGTACAAACATATTCAATAAATACTAGACACCTGCTATTAGCGGATAAAAGGAACCACAAGCTAGTGTAGTGAGTTCTGATTACAAAAACTCTGGTGAGCTGGGCATACATGCATTCTTCACCAAACAGAAGCATAGTTGAAGACAAATCTCACTATTGTTGCTTCTAATGCTGCAAATTCACAGGGTAGTGTTCATGGCATTACAATGATTGCCACTGCCAGCACCCCCAAAGTAATAGTCACCATACACCATTGGATTGCTCCATCAAAAAACTACAGGATGGTCCAGAGCACCACACAATAGTTCATTCTGAAGGAAACAACAGAAAGAAAGAAGCAAGAAACATGACAAACTGTCCCATTGCAAATTCCATTACATTTGAAAATACTCATGTTAGCTTTCAGATTGAAACATTGAAGAGATGAGTTTTTTTAATCATCATGAGAAAGGTGCATTGGTTGCTTGTTGTTTGTTCCACATTGGTGTTGTAAAACCATCTGTGTGATGTGCTCTCAAAGCAATAGTTACCATTCCTACCCATATCTGACAATGATATATATTACAGTGTGCCAGCCTTTGTTCTACATGCAGGAAAAAACATTGTGTTGCGACAAGTTTTGGAGAACACCATTCACTTGCCAGATGTGTTAAATTTTACTTAAACATTTGATTAATCTTTTTAGCCACTGGCCACGCAGTTGAAAGTCTCAACAATCAAAGCTTCTGTTCCATCATTGTGTCAAAAGAAAAAAATGAAGTTTTAAAGCTTGACCGAGCACTGACACAGCACTGAAGCTGTGAGGCTTCACTCAGGAGACTATTGACGGGATGAATTAAGCAAGCTTTTAAAAAAAATGCCTTTAAAGCTGCCAATAAAAGAGACGCATGAATACACCTTCATTAATTGAGCTCGTTTTTAAAAACATTTTTAATAACATTACAAAAAAGGACTGAAATAGATTTCTCATTTACGATTTTATCTGTGTCCTCCAGCCATAGAAAAAAGAAAATCACCTGGCAGTACAAAGATATAAAGCTAACTTTGGGCATGTGAGTTCCCCCATGTTGTAATCAAGGGAACTGCTACAAAATCTTTGGTGTGCTCAAGTGAAAGAAAATGCAATTGTGTCAGTTTCATGGTCTGACTTCTCAGAAGAGACTGCAGGTCTGGCCAAAAGTTTTGTTAAAGCCATTTTTCAACAGGAAACTGGCTTTTCAAGCTTTTTTGAGAAAAAAAAATATTTTAAATTTTTCATTAAAAAAATCAAGGTTTTTTTTAGAACGGATGACCTTAAAACCAATGCATTAAACAGGACAAAACAAGTACAGAAGTAATTCAAATTGGTCAGACTTCTTGTATGAGAAATTTTACGAACCATGAATGCATTTGTTTGCAAAAGGTTGGGTGTCCACTGTACATTGTACACTGGCCAGCTGACCTTTTGCAAACAAATACATTCACAGTGCTTAAAATGCCTTATACAAGAAGTCTCTGGCCAATCTGAATTACTTCTGTACTTGTTTTGTCCCTTTTAGTGCATTGGCTTTAAGGTCATCTGTTCTAAAAAAACATTTTTATATTTTTTATCAATCAAGACTAAAAGTAGATCAAATCAAGACCTATAAACAGCAGCTTTTCAACACCAGGTGGGATTCAAACCACTGATTGCTGGGCTCCCACCCTAACCCTTGTACCACAGGGCCAGATGCCTGTCAGGCTTTGTGCTAGGCGCAGGTTGTCATTAAAACCTATAAACGTTATGCCATCTGCTGGAGAAAGGTGGGAAAGCACAGGGAATACAGAGACAGACAGACAATGTGAAATTAATATAAAGGTCATCTAAAAAGCACCTGAAAAAATGAGAAGTTTTCAGTTTCGGGCCAAAAAACAAGGTATTTCAGGCCCAAACTGATAGACTAAACTATTTGGAAATGCTGCCACAGTGCCTCATGGGAGCTGTAGTTCATTTGTCACATCTCTATTCTCCTCCATAGATGGAGTGGGCTCTCCAGCCAGACTTCCATCTCCCATGTAACGTAGACAAGAACATGGGACTCCCGTGAGGCACTGCATCTCCCATGATGGACCATCATCTCCCCTCTTAGTGCGTTAGGTAGTGCCTCATGGGAATGTGGTATAGTGGTATAAACAGCTATCATGCAGTGTATAAATGGGTAGTACCTCTGTCCCTACCTACTGTAGCTGCTTAGAAACTCATACATAATCAGTATTTCAAATTCATTTTTAAAATGCAATTATTGCATTAATTTAGTATTGATCTGTGTAACATAAATTTTGAATCATACGATTTATTGGACAAACGGAAAACTTCCTTTATGAAAATAGAAGACTCTGAAGTACTGTATTTATAATCACTTTTTATATAATACAAGATTTTGAAAGCTGGAAGGAGGACTGTGGAATCTCACTAATCTTCTTGAAAGATTATTTTTGCTGCTCAAAGCAACCAGTTTATTTTCACACAATTAAATCATACTCTATAGTACTGAAAGTCTTTTTCAGAAAGGACAGCGTTTCCTTCAGTGTGAAATCAGTTTACCTTTGGGAGAAGCTTCTGCTCCCCGCCAATGAATTCCATAAAGAGTTGAGTTGTTAAGCATGGTAACATTGCCCACTATATTATAGATACCATTCTCCACCTGGATCCCTCCAGTCCACTTGATTCCCTTATAAAATTATACAACAAATAAGACACAAATCACTATAACAAACACAAATCCCCAAGGAAAATGAGTATTTAAGGCAAATTGACCCACCATACATATACAAAGAAGCATTTGAAGAGCTCACTCTTATTCACAGTATTTTAAAACAGTGGCACTGTCAACTACCATAAACTCACCCCTTAGGAAAGAATGGAAAATGTTGATACGTTGAGCTTTTGCTCTTCCTCTAGGAATCTAGGAAAGGTAGTCCTAGGAATCCTTAAATAGCCCTATGATTAAGGAGAATAAATCCTTTGGGCCTGATTCTGCTGATGTTGAAGTAAAATTTTACTAGGAGCAGGAATGAGTGTTCAGTGATCGTTTTGGACATACTTGTTCTCATTGCTACCTCTGCTTCCTCCTTGCCTTCAAACCACCAAAATTTAAGCATAAAAGGATTTCCTTCTTTGTAACAAACCTCTATTTATTCCAAGCAGAAAATCTTCTGGAAACCAAAGAAATACAAGCACACAAAAAGAGAATAAATCAACAAGACTGCTGGCTAGAGTAGAAACAATATATCCCTCCCCTTTTAGCAGTGTCCTTCCTCCTTCAATTTCAACTTGAATCTGCAACTTGAACTTCAAGGAAAGGTTGGGAAGAGATTTGAGTGATCTTTCCATCTTTACCAATCCAGTTTAATTAAAGGAGAATGCATTTAGGGTTCAGAAAAGCTAGTATAGATCACTGACTTGAAACAACTACATGATTTTCCACACAGCTCTGAAAATGCACTTCAATCCAGACATCTCTCTCCTTCAGTCTGTGTCATCTGCACTTGAATAGACTATCAGACCTGGCAAATTTAGTTTTTTTAAGTGGACAAAGGAAAGCAAGAGTGAGATTATCAGGCCTTTTTCCACTTTATACATAGGATTTGAATTCAAGTCTTAGAAGTTAAAAAAACATTGGATTACCCATTCAGATAGCCACTGTGTTCATAAATGCTTAGCAACCACTGAAATTGTGCAATACCTCATTTTGCATACCTCAATAGCCAGCAAAGTGCTTTTTACATATTTCAATTCAGATGAGGTTTGTTTTTTTTTTTAGTTAAGAGCGTAAATCATTTCAGTCATTTTAAATTTATTGTTTCCTGACAGAATATTCAGGATGATAAAATATACCCTATTCCCATTTAAAATGTTAAAGTAGTCAAATTTGCAGTGACAACATTTCTTTGATGTAACATTGAAGTGCAGTGCAAAAATCTTTCAGATTAATGAACATGAAAGTTTGGATTTCCTCATAAGCTTTTTAAGAAATTAAAAAGGAAAAACTTAAGTGTGCATAATGCTACAGGATTCAGAGAGATTGCTTTTTCTAGATCAGTACTTACAAGTAATCCAAACTAGACATGCTACAGCTTGAAACTGCATCTGTAATTTGATTTTTGTATATAAAACTTCCACTTTATATTTATTATATACCTTCACTCTCATCAATGTGCCTTTAGCTGTTCCCTGGTTATTTGCCGCAACAGTAAAACAATAAAAGCCACATTACCTCAAAATGTTCAGTTAAGGTCTTGATTTCACAAATATGCATGTGCTTTAAACTTTACAATTTCCAGAGCGGTAGCTATGGTAGTCTGTGTACAGCAAAAACAACAGGAGTCCTATGGCACCTTAAAGACTAACAAATTTCTTCAGGCATAAGCTTTCATGGGCTCCAACCCACTTTGTCAAATGCACCTGATGAAGTGGGTTGGAGCCCGTGAAAGCTTGTGCCCAAAGACATTTGTTAGTCTTTAAACTATATGCTTCATAAGTAGTCCAGTAGACTTCAATGGAGCTATTCAGATGAATAAAGTTAAGAACGTTCACAAGTATTTGCAGGTTTGGGGCCTAAGGCTTCATTTTTCAGACATTCATAGCTTTGCAGCTATGGTCACAAAAATTTACAGAGGTTTAGCTACAATAGACCTAATAGTGATTATGGACCTTGGTTGGATCTCTAACCATGTACTACTGCTGCTGCTCCCCTGCCACCCCGAGGGCCCTGTGGTAGTGCCCTGGCCTGAGCACGGAGACTGCTCCGCCCAGGGCCCAGCACCGCCCTGGCCAGAGCAGGGTGCCCCCTTCCTGCTCTGCTCCTCTCCGGCCCTCTTAGACTAAGCTATGACCCTCAGGCCAAAAAGTTTGCCTTCCTCTGATTTAGACCCTTAGGCTATGTCTACACTTGTAAATTTAGGTCGACTTTAGCTAAGTCGAATTAGAGTGTCCACACCTAAATTTAAAGTTGACTTAGGGGGGAACTTACTGGACACCTAGGCCAACTTCTAGGGGCTAGGGGGACCTAGCCTACATGGGTACAATGGGGGCAAAGAGGGACCCTACATGGGTACAATGGGGCAAAGGGGGACAGGGACCCTGGCAGGGCATAGGGGCAGGGTGGGCAGGGCTCTGCCCTGCCCTGTGGGGGGACATGCCAGGCTCCCCCTGTGCCTCCCCTGTGCCTCCCCCAGCCCTAAGTCGACTTAGGGCTACTCCAGGTCTACACTGGCTTAAGACGACTTGAAAAAGTCGACTTAAGCCTAAAGTCAACCTAAAAGGAGTTTTAAAAAGTTGACTTAATTTTCATTAAGTTGACTTTATTTTCCTTAGGTCGACTTACGCAACTTGCAGGGTAAATTAAGTCGATTTAAGCAAGCTTAAATCGACTTAATTTACAAGTGTAGACACACCCTTAGGAACCTAAATCTTATTAAAAAAATTGGGACTCAGGTTCCTAAGTATAGCTGGGCAAAAATGATCAGATAAATTGTTTTTTCACAGAAATATACAGTTTCAGTTGACCTAAACTATTCATGAAATTGACACAAATTTGCTGAATAATTTCATCCAGAAATTTTGTTTCTCAGCCTAGATTAACAAAATAGCAGCAACAAGTAGTGCTCATTCTTTACACCAAGGATTAGGTCCTGAAGTGAGACACCCAGGTTCAAATCCCTGCCCTATCCAGTACTAGGCACATGACCTTACCACTATTCTGTAGCTAGTCTGTCTCTCTTTATCTCTCTTGCTGAAGCTGTTCCATTGTAGATAAAATATTTAAATAGTAATTGGATCAGAGAGAGGGACAATGACTCTATAGTCAAGATCTGACTTATCCAACCCCTTCCTCTCCATGCTTCTGTGCATCTGTGGTAAACTGACTAACACAAGAATTGCTGCTACATCTCAGACTTCTTGTCATTCCTCTAAATTATGTCACCTCACAAGTGCTACTCTCATAGTATAAAAAATACATTTGAAAGTGCTACCATATGATTATTTTCTCTCATAGCACCAAATATAAACTACCCTTTGTGCATCAGGCATTAAATATACTTGTCATTTTATTCAAATTAGCACATCTTCATTCAGATCATATCAATTTAAGCACTCCATCTGTCACTAAAAATTTAGGGGTATAGTCTCATCATGATATGCTGGGAGTTATGCATGCAGATTTCTGAATATCAAAATGACTTTATACCCATAAGAATATTAAAATATTAAGAATTACAACTGAAGCATCAAATCTCATGACTAACTTTCCACACAGGCCTTTGAGCCTTTCAGTTCAAAACTTGGTTGTAGGAGAAAGGAAGGTACATTTAATGTGGCAACACTAAGAAAAAAATTGGGGGGGGGGAGAGGGAGATGTTTAAGAACAGGAAACAATGTCTGTCATGCCCAATTGTAAAACTCGCTAAATAGATTAATTACTGAACTATACAGAAATAAATATACCAGCATGTACCAAATTCCAGACAGAGATATATATCTTATTGTTTTGAATTTTTTTCTAATTTTAACTTAAAAAGAAATCTACATATGATCCCTTGTTCTTCAATAACATATCTTAACCCCTCACAGAGGCATTTTGAATTTTCAACTTTGTTGATTAAGATTCAGCATGTCATGGAAAGAGCCTGATATTGCTTCAGTTTCCTAACAACCTGAGTGTGCTCCATATGTGTTTCAAAAATCCAGTGTAGCTCACTTGCTCCTTGCAGGAGTTTTCTGTCTTTAAATTGGCCAGAAAAAAACCCAACAATAAATAAATAAAAAACAAAAACAAAAAACATGTGGTTCTTATTTTTCCTATATTTGACATAAGACAAGAAAGCAGTTTTGATTGCAGAAATCAGACAACTGCCGCCCAGATCTGTAAGTCTGATTTTCCAAACTTTATCATCAGAGTCCAATGCCCTTCTTTAAGTTGAATAGTATCTTACTTTTGTAATATCCTGGACTACCTTTAAGAAATTAAGAAAAAAATATATTGGGTTCAGTTAAATCTTATGGAATTAGGTTAATATCCCTGGGGTACTAAAAATGCAATTGTTTGTGCGTTATGGTATACAACTTTGCTAGGAACTTGACTAATGCTAGGAATTTCAAAACAGTTTTGGGGACAATGCATGTAAAGTACATTTCTTAGGAAACACCTGGGGATGTGGAAAAAGCAAATGAACCACTTTAAATCCACCCTTTTGAAGTAATGCTCTGGGGAGAAAAACCTGTTGTCTGCTAATTATCTGCTCCTGGAAACTCCAGATAAAAGACCCCTAAACTGTATAAAGGAGGAATTAAACATACTGAGTGTGCTTGTTCTGAGCTGAAGCTGTGATGGGGAGTTTAAGAATTACTCCAGCCAGAATCTGTGTGAGGGTTGGGAGCAGGGCCAGCTCAAGGGGTGGTGGCTCCCCAAGCCAACTTTTGCTTTCACAACCCCCCAACCCCTTTTTGCCTGCTCTTCTCGCCTCCCTTGGGCCCCTTTTCTCCACTCCTCTCGCCTCCACTGGACCCCTTTTCCCCCGCTCCTCTTGTTCCCCCTGGGCCCATTTTCCCCCGCTCACCCACGGGCCCCTTTTCCCTGCTCCTCTCGCCTCCTCCGGGTCCCTTTTCCCTGCTCCTCTCATTCTCCCTGGGCCCCTTTTCCCTCCTTCTCTTGGCTCCACCGAGGCCCCTTCTCTGCTCGTCTGCCCTCCCGCGGTTCCTTCCCCACTCATCTCCCCCCCCCCCCCCCACTGCGACCCCTTCCCTGCTCCTCTCGGCCCCCCTGCATCCCCTTCCCCGATCCTCTCCCCCACCTTACCTGGTGGGAGCAGCTGCAGGGGGACCCAGAGTCACTCCTTGGCCAGGCTGCTCCCACCCAGAGCACTCTGTCTGAACATGCTCAGGGCGGGAGATTTGAAAACTCCCCAGCCTAGCCGCAGAAGGACAGGGCAGAACAAGCGTTCCACCAGAGTCTTCTGAGCCCCAGAACGCTGGCCCAACAAAGTCGTAGGCCCTGGAAAAGCATTCTGGGACATTCCGGGCTGGCATACTGAGGGGAAATACAGGTACAACTGCCCTGAGTTGTGACAGTCCCAATGAAGTCAGACCACTGGCATTACAGATATGAGAGCCTGGGGCGTCAACTCTGACATGTGGAAGTAGGATAATGGAGAAAGAAAATGAATTAGTGGAACAGCAACAGAATCCATCCTGAAGTGGTATAAACATTTTCAAAAATCAGTGACGTGATACAGAAGTAGTTGATCAGATGATTGAGGAGTTAGTTGGACAAAATTGCCTGTGCACCTCGTTTTGCATGTCATAAACCTAATCATTCCTGTACAGTTCTTGGTAAGTAAAGGAACAAAAACAAAGGACAAAATTCTACTACCCTTTATAGAATAAAACTTTCATCAATGACAGAAATTGGTCCATATGTTTTAATTGCACTATGTGGAAAATTGTGAGCTGTATTATTTACCCCTTTGGTAATGTGGTGAGCAATTATATATGAGATGACAATTATTAATCCTTAATTGATCACGCCGAACTCAGGACTGCATCAATATTTACACTAGCTACAGGCAGACTTGAAACTAGAGAATCTGATTTCATAATTGTAAAAACCATGTTTCTTCGTACACAAACAGAAAAATCTCTAAAGTGTAGATTTTATTATTTCCAGTTACAATAGCATTGAGAATTACATTTTTGGCATTTAAGGAAGACACAGAAAAGGATTTTGGAAGAGGTATGAAAGCTAACCAAGCACATCAAAGACAGTATGACCTATGATTAAAAGAAGCTTTAAAGCTAGCAGACAAATGTGACTGGTTAGGACAATCAGGGATCAAACTTTTCTTACACCTTAACTGTCATACAGACTTTTCCACAGTCACCGCTGCAGTGTCATCTTGTTTCAAGCCCTGAGCTCTGTACTGCAAAAGCCTAGAAAAAAGGTATAATGATGAACAGCCTTGCACAAGAATGAAAGACATAAATTTTACAGCCTTTACATAATCCTTGTGCTATAGCACTCTATCACTAAAAACCCAGAGAATGTTTAAATGCTAGTTGACGTATATCAGCAGCAGGATGAAAGGTGTCAGCTCCGTCAGGAAGCCAGACAGCACATCTGCAATGGACATTAATAAAATACAATATAATGAAAATATAATACCATTGTTATATAGTGCTTAACCTGTGGGCATTCTGTGACTGCTTACTGCTTATTCTACCAAATATGATCACTTCGCTTTTATCTTGTCCTCTCTACATCTATTTATTTTTCTTCATTTGTCTTTTGTCTTACTTTTAGACTGAAAGGTCTAATATACAAGGAGTTCTTTGTGTTAAATATATCTGTACAGTGGCTAATGCAATGGGATCTGAGTCAATAATGGGGTCCTTTGGTGATACTTCAGTACAAATACTATTGTTTACAAATAGGCCCCAGTCCTGCAATACAAACCCTTAACTTCTCTATGAGCAAGTTCCCATTGAACTGTCCCATTAACTACAACAGAGTCTTGTGGAACTTTTAAAGACAGTAAGACTATTCATGGCACTTAAACACAGACATCTGCTTAAGTCTTTTCAGGACTGGAGACTTAGTTCTGTTTCTTTAATCTGAAAATGCTCGCTAGTAATGACTTACCTTTCAGTAGTGGGAAGGCTTAGGTTAGAATGTTTTTGTACTTAATAGACATGGTCAAGATACTGATTAGGGCAACTTAGCCCTCTTCTTTGTTCCAGGATTGTACATCATCTGATGATATTTTCCTAGCTTTTTATTCATTAAACAAATATTTCCAAGAAAACATATTTCAGCCCATGAGGGTTACACAGACTGTGTATGCAGATATTCCTCTGTGTATTAGATATTCTAATTCAGTATATAGTATGTGTGATTGGTCATCTGAATCACATATAATGGTTTCTCTTTCCTGACTGGAAGTCCTAATCTTTATAAACAGATGTAGCACCCATGCCAAAGACTCTGGGAACTATAGATCTTAGGAAGAAGATGGGAAGAGCACCATAGGAAATAAATAAGGACTAATAGTTTAAAACAGTTAAAATCTTTTCCTGTTCTCATAGACTCATAGACTTTAAGGTCAGAAGGGACCAGTACGATCATCTAGTCTGACCTCCTGCAAAATGCAGGCCTCAAGACCTCACGCACCCACTCCAGCAATAGGCCCCCAACCTATCACTGAGTTATTTACCTCCTTAAATCATGATTTAAGGACTTGAAGATACAGAGAATTCACAGGTAGGTGAACCATGCCCTGTGCTACAGAGGAAGGAGAAAAACCCCCAGAGCCCAGGCCAATCAGCCCTGAGGGAAAATTTCTTCCCGACCCCAAATATGGCGATCAGTTAAACCCTGAGCACGTGGGCAAGTCTCAACAGCCAGTTATCCAAGAAACAATTCTCTGTAATAACTCAGTACCCACCCAATGTACTCTCCCCTCTTAGGCCACTTGTAAATCCACCACACATAGCCAAATATCAGTCAATTTCCAAAATAGGCTAATCATACCATCCCCTCCATAAATTTATCAAGCTCAGATTTGAAAGCAGTTATGGTTTTTGCCCCCACAACTCCCCTTGGAAGGTTATTCCAGAACTTTACACCTCTAATGGTTAGAAACCTGCGTCTAATTTCAAGCCTAAATTTCTTGATGGACAGTTTATAACCATTTGTTCTGGTTCATCATCACGGGAAAGAACACTATATTCAGCTGCAGTCCTGAACCTGAGATTGTAAAATAATTGGGTTCCTTCCTGAGGCAAAACAGGGCCAAATTCCCTGTTGGTGTAAACTAGAAATATTCCATTGAATTAAAACACATTTGGCCCACCAGCTATATTTATTGATTGCCTAGCAAACTTTACAGTCAGCTTTCTCTTGTTATATTTACACAAAGTAATTTTGCACAATATCAATCCTTGTCTAGCTCATTTATTTGCCTGAATACCAGTGCTCTGGCCAGGAGGTTTTGTTTATCTGCTGTTTATCTGCTGTTATTCTTCTAACCCATGAACAAGAGCAGAAATAGATGCCATATATGGACAAAATTCACTCCTTTTCATTTAATGTTTTACTGCCATTCACCAACCACCTTCCCTGGTCATTAGCAATGTGTATGTATAAAGGAAGAATTTCCATTAACTGTTCATCTTATTGGCTATGTCTACACTTACTAAAGTTAGTTCAAATTAGTAATTTGAACTAACTAATTCAAACTAATTTTAATTAACTTAATTCGAACTAGCAAAATTTAGTTCGAACTAAGCAAGTGGGACTTGCTTAGTTTGAATTAGCGAATTGCATTGAGTTCAATGGGCTGGTTGGGTCAAACTAAGCAATTAGTTTGAACTAACATGGCCAGATTGGTTAATTTGTAATTAACTCTTAATTAATTAATTAGTTAATTAACTCTTAGTTCAAATAGCATATTCAAATTTATTAGTTCGAATTAAGGAAGCCCTTAATTCGAACTAATGAAAGCCTAGTGTAGCCATGGCTTAAGTTTGTTTGAATTAAGTTTCCTTAATTCGAACTAACTTGCCAATGTAGACATAGCCACTGTGTTTAACTGTGGTGTGAAGTCAAAAAAGAGATAGGAGTGATATTAAGGATATTCCAGGTGGCTAACTTAAGTGGTTGCTCCTATGGCATTTGAAGAAGAGAAATATTTTTAAATACAAGTTTAAATATATTAGCCAATTTAGGAGGGAAAAATTCTTACTGAAGAACTTTTTCATCAGAGGAGATAAAATGTTACAAGACTCATCATCCATCGTTCCTTGATGTAAATTCAGTATTCAGATATTACATTTAAAAAAAAACAAAACAGTTCCTTCCTTCAGTCAATTCTATTTTCTTTTTTCCTGTTACAGGACACTAGCTACCAACTATAGCTCAAGTCCTAAGGTTCGATGTGTTCGGCAGGCACAAGACTGGGAGACAAAATAAAAGGTAAAAACAAACTTAATTTATTAAAAATACAGACATGAAAGAAAAGAAATAGGAAAGCAGCAACCTTTATGCCCCTTTAGCAGATGGGAACCCCAGTTAAACAACTGCAGGCATGGAGCATGGGGAGCAATAATTTGTGGCTGTGAACACAACAGTTGCCCCAATGATGAGGTTCCAAATTGGAGGACTTAGTCACCAGCTTTTATACTCTTGCTTGCTAAATGGCACACACATCTGGTTATTTTCCACGCTTATTTATAACATTTCTTTGTCCCAGTCTTATCTTGTTATTTTACAGAGCTTGCAAGTTATGTCTGCTACTTGGTGGGAACAAGGTATGTCCTTGGTCAGTACCAGCTCTGTTTTGCTTATACACAGGATTAACTTTTGGTCAGGGCTGATTAATGGCAACACCACCTACTAGCATATTATTGAATCACAAAGAATCAGTAGAGTTTGTTTTTGGAAGAATTACCCCATAGATTACATATAAGTATGAGAAGCAACACTGTCTGTACACATCATCTATGTTTAATTACATGGTGCCATCTGCCGACCAGATGTTTAGATCTTGGGCTGTGTCTACATTTGTAAATTAAGTCGACTTAAGCTTGCTTAAGTCGACTTAATTTACCCTGCATCTACACTACAGTTTTCTTAAGTTGACTTAAGCAAAATAAAGTTGACAATGAAAATTAAGTCGACTTTATTAAACCTAGATTTAATTCGACTTAAGGCTTAATTTGACTTTTTAAAGTCGAATTAACCAGTGTAGACATGGGGGAGCCCTAAGTCGACTTAGGGCTACCCCAGGACTACACCAATGCCCTCCCTGCCGGTGGGGGGCCACAGGGGGAGCCTGGCATGCCCCCCCCAAGGGGCAGGGCAGAGCTCTGTGTGACGCTGTCCGGATTTAGGGAACCATTTATGATATTGTTTTCTATTAATATCTCATAAATGCTAAAATCCATAGAAACTATGTCATGTTTGGTATCAATAGAAAGGTAGTAGTTTGCTGGGAATGATTATATAGTTCATGTATAGGAATTGTATTTGTATTAGAAGTTAGGAATATGGTTGTTATATCTATACTTTAACTTGTGTGATTCTGTGGAAACACCCCAGACAGGCTGTCTACAACCATTGTGTCCTTAATGGCTCATCAGGTTTCTCCCTGGGCCCATTGTACCTGGGAGCTTCCTTAACATTAAGGACACAATGGTTGTAGACAGCCTTTATTTTTGTGTGTGCTATGTTTTCCCATGTGCGCTAGGTTCATGACCTGTGTGCGTGCGCGCAGCTCAGAGGGAATATATATTTCCACTACCCACTCTACCGATCCCATTGAATCAATCACTTTGGAGCCAGCAGTGAAGACATATTTATGCCCATACTCTTCTCTCTTTAATCCTTTCTGTTTCTTTTTTCAGTTTTTCCTAGATGGAAGGTAAACCAAGGAAGGTTTGAGTTAAATGTTTCAATCTACTTTGGTAATTTCACTTTGAAACTAGGCCAAACAAATCTGACCTACCTTAGTCATTACTGTTTATCCATTACCTACAGAGTGGGGCAGTATAACAGAAACAATATTTGCTTGTCAAACTGACATCTCAAAGTAGTTTTTTGCTTCAGATAATCAGTGTTGCATTTCTGGTTCCAAAGATAATCTACTGAGCATTTTATTAAAAACATATAATAACTGTGCCATTGATTACTGAGAAGTGGTATCCTATAAGAGATTTCTGATCAACATATTTCCCCGCACAGGATTCTTTAAGCATCTCTTTGACCTCTTAGTAGAACACTTTAACCTTTTATTTCCTCATTCTCAACAAAGCCAATATTCGCTTCCAGCCAAAAGTGATGGATCCAGCCCCCTTTACAATTATTGTACTTGACTATGCTCAAAGGATCACAAGGCATTACTAAAGTACACTTCCACAGCCTCCTTTTAGGTGCCCAATACATACTTCTCTTTGTGACCAGAGATTTTTGCCCCAAGATATCTAAGACATGGATTCTATATGAAGAGGCAATTGGCAGAAAAGCCTCAGAAGGGGTTTAAATTCCAGCAGGCTAGTAATAGCATAGGGTTCGATACTGTTACAAAATATTCCAACATTATGTAGGGTCAGTTACAAAAACATTACATCACTTTACCCAGAAGTCTCTTTGTCCGTGAACTCCATTTTGTTTTATAGAGAACTCCATTTTGTTCAGTAGCAAGAACATTACATCATTTTACCCAGAAGCCTCTTTGTCAGTGAACTCCATTTTGTTTATAGAGAACTCCATTTTGTTTTATATAACAAAACCATAATAAGCCCTTTGGTATATTATCTTGGTCCCCAACAATACACAATCTCTTCCCATACCATCTACATACTTAAATCTTCTTTTAACTTCAACAGTAGTAAGGAACAGTGTGTGTTAAGCAATTAGAATAATTAGCATCTAGGTAGCAATATAGGTAGGACCATTGATAACGTAGGACTGAACCATTTAAAAGCCCTTACTCTCACTACATGAAAAACCTTGTACCTCTACAAGCCAAAGTCATACTTTATTTCATAAAGTTATATTTCTTTGTTAGATCAAAGTTTCATTCTCTTTTCTATTCTTCTTAGCCTTGAAATGGACCTTTAATTACTGTTCCCCCTTTCTCTCGCTTTGGTATATCCCTTCTCCATTCTTTTTCCACTCACTCCCCCTCCCTCTAGGGATGATCTCATTCTAGGGATGATCTCATCGTCATATGATCTCCCCCCCCCCCCTTCCCTCTTAACTGAACTACAAGTCCCAGAATGCTCTTGCCCCTCAGGACTACAAGTCCCATGATGCACGCTGCCTTTTCCCCTTCCCGGTGCCTATACAAGAGCAGCCAATCGCATGCAAGAGTTGTTGGACACTGAGAGCCTAGGGAGATGCTGCTAGTCTACCTAGCAACTAGCAACGAGTCGGAACACCGGGACCTGAGATTCGTCACTCCCACAAGCTGGACCAGATAGTCTGCCTCGCAACTCAGCGCATCGCAGAAAACCAACTGTCAACGGACTCACCCGCCTCTGTAGTTTGAGTCTACATGCCACCACCCGGACCAGTGCTGCCACAGCTTGGGACAGCATCATCACAGCCCAGAGCAGCAGCGCGATAGCCTGGACCTGACCATCAACATCCGAACCAGCCGTGCCATCACAAGCCGGACCAGCCATACCGGACCAGTTCATCTCAGACCCGATCCTGTCAGACCGGACCCGTTTTTCTCGGTAAGGCATTGGTGTGTTAAGGATTTGAGGCAAACTTGGCTAACTGAGTTCCGACTTATATTGCCCAAATTCTGGCTACCTCTGCCTAAATGACAGAACAGAAAAGGAGCCATTAAGACGAGTCAGAGGCAATATTTAAGGGGGTTGTGAGTATGACAAAGGTTGCGCTTGTGGAGCTTGTGTGTTAATAAAGCTGAGTGACTGCGGCTTGAGTGAGACGGGCTCTTCTCCAACCCATCCAGTAAATGACTGATCACCATTTACTGAATGACATAGGAGATTAGGATTTTAATTGTTATAAGGTATAGAGTATAAATTTAATATTGGTATTATATAGTTAAATGCTTATTAATGAAGTGGTTCAGCGGAGCTGCAACATTCTATTCGACTGCCTAATGGTCATTTGGCTCTCCGCTTATTTTATGTAAGTCAAAATATGCTCAACATTGCAAACTTATTGTATTAATCTTACACAAATAAATGTTAAGATTTGTTTTGGAAACATTTCCTGCTCTGTGTCTGTTCTTGATCGATGGGCTGTAGTCGTATTTTCCTAGGGTTTAAGACCATTAAGCAAGCACACCTGAATTTAGAAATTTACCTCTGTCTATAGTTTCAAATAATTTGATAAGTACAGTTGGGTAAACTGAGGCACAGAGGTAACATCTTCAGAAACCTCAGTTTCTGCCAGCCTGAGAATGAAGGGACTAAAGTCAAATACCTGCACTAAAACATTGGAATTAAAATTCTTAACTCAGATCTCTGTGTGGTAGAGTACTATTTCAGGCTTGTTATGTTAACCTCTTACCTGGTTATATCTCTGTATATGAAAAAGGCGGTGATGCCACAACTTAATACATTATCTTCCATTTCAAATTATTTCCTTTAATAGATATCTTTCCAGATACTAATCAACAGAGATGGAATTCATCAGGGGTGGGTGGAGGGTGGGGGAAAGAAGTACTATCTTTTC
The DNA here is from genome assembly GCA_007922175.1 of Pelusios castaneus. Taxonomy (NCBI): domain Eukaryota; kingdom Metazoa; phylum Chordata; order Testudines; family Pelomedusidae; genus Pelusios; species Pelusios castaneus. Next base: position 8,836,786 of record ML685795.1, read on the forward strand.
TTTAGTCTGCCTATACCCAATATAAAAATCCATTTTGTTCAGTTTCTATGGGTCATTGTTTTGCCACCAAACAAACAAACAAGACACAACTTAAAGCTGTGTCAAAGTTAGGACATCAAAGTATTCAGAGTCATTATTATTGTAGACCACACAGAGTTCTTATGAAGTCACTTTTGAGGAGTGTGTCATACTAAATCCCCTAAAATATATTGACTTTGCCAGCCTTAACCCATGTGGCAGCTCCTCCATTTGGTAACCACACTGTTTCATGTAGAGATTATCCCAGGGATCCTGTACTTGAAAGAGAATGCCGGAGGATTTAATTCATGTTCTAGCGTCAGGATTCTATTGGGACAGGCCAAGTAATCCATACTAATAACAAGGTGATGAAACCTGCACCGTGAATGTAAATAATGAAAGATGGCTCTGTTTAGGTACTTCAAATGCAATAATAAATTTAAAATATGTGATATGAACAAGTACTATATTATCCTATATGTTCATAAAAATCTTGGGAAATGGCTAAAAGGATAAATCATTAGCTGGATGGTTATATACATAACTTTGGCTGCTAAATATACTTCTATTTGAAATACAAGTATTATTGTTCTCTGCGCAAGAAGTACCAGCCTCTGATGATCAGCAAGAATAAATTTTTAAATAATTATTTCTTTAGCCATAAAATTGGTAGCTTATAAATACATATTTATGATTCTCCTGAAAATGCTGTGAAAGGATCCACTTTTTCTTTTAAACAAATTTAAAACTGTGCAAAGATAACCTAGTAAAAACCTTACATAATTTATTGTGAGACAGGTTTTTAAAATACCTGCTCCTTTTAATCTAAATAAAGTTGGGAAAATTTAATTTATATATTAAAATCTACCATCGGAAGGGCAAAATTCAGTTAAAACATGTATTTCGTTCCTAAATGTCAGATGCAGTTTCAGGACATTACTATCCCCAATCAAAGACCTGTTCGGGGACTTTTATGGTTTTATAAAGAATTTTGGGAGTTTTTATTCAAGCTAGCTTTATATTAGCTCTCTAGGTATGAAGACGTGCTGGAAGGAAACAATTTGAGGCAGATAATTAAACTGTATTTTCAGAAACAAAGTAAAATATTTAAAATACCAAAACATGAATGTCTACGATAGCTTATATGACACTTTTAGATTCCAAGCAGGGACTCATAAAGGTGCTTAGCTTTACACTGGTGAGTTGTCCTACTGAAGTGAAGGGGTCTACTCCCTAGTGCATAAAAATTAATTGTTTAAATCTTTGTAAGATTGGGGCCTTAAGAATAAAAACAAAACATGAAACTTCATTCCTCAAAAAACTGGTTTCGACTCCTGTTAATTAGTTAAAAAATTTTCTTAATAGGATTTTTTCCATTCTGAGTCTAGTCAGGAACTGTTCTGAACTGGTATCAATTATAGAGTACAATTCACACTGGCAGTGCAGTGCAGTGTGAGGAATCCTTCTCAGCCAAGTGTTTTTGTATTTGCTTTTGGATAAATCAAGGATGAATATTCAGAGCTGTCAGTCTGGTATCTTTTATCATTATTACCATTATTTTTGGAAGCATCCAAAGTGACCATTTATGTAAGTACTAGATTCAGTTAAAAAATGTAAAAAGCAATAACATTCTAGAGACAAGTGTGTTACATAGTTTTCAGGGTTTTAGCTTCCTAATGTATTGTGCTTTCAGTTGTCCTATGAGGCAGGAGCAACTTCATTCAGATCCAGGTCAGTATTAACGCACATAGGATGAAAATACATACGACAAGTGTTATATTGGTAAGATATGTTTTCTATATTTTTAATACCCCTATAATAGATAATATATCTATAATATTTAAAACAATGAAGGGAAATGACCTACGAGTTGATATGCTTGTATGAAAGCGACCAGTATGAGAACAAATATGTACTTCTTTCATGCCATACAGCAGTATGTATCTTATATAAAATATGACAATTATGATTGTTTCTTCCTCTTTAATTATATTAATTGTTCATGTCCTAAGACCAGATGACAAAGGAATTAAGAATGCAAGAGTTTTCAAATCTCCAGGCCCTTTCTTTCCTTGGTTTTCAAATTCTCTTTTCCCTATCCAAAGCATTTTTTTAAAAATTAGAGATGGGCCTGAACCAAAGCTGGGCATCTGAACAGTTCCAAAGTTTGAGGGCATTTGGATCCAACCTAAATTTTATACCCAGATGCTATTTTTACAACGGGCTCACAAAAATTCTAGTGTGCAAATATCCCAAACTTTGGGAGAGATTTGATCTATAGCTGAACTATGTAGCTTAGGCCAATCTTTTGGTTTTAATAAAATATTTGTAGAATGTATAAAGTTTTTAAAAAGTATAACTGTCTTTAAAAAGTATAAGTTGGTCAAAGGGGTCATGGTTCTCATAAATGTTATCACTTCCTGCCTCCAGTCTCCTCTCAAGAGAGATGCAAAGAGCTTTGCTTGTCCCTGTGTGTCCCTAATAAATGGGAAAGTCCTATGGAATTTTTAAAAAATTATAACTTTTCTCTAGGTTTTTAAATATTATGAACAATTTTATCACTGTTATAGAATTTTCATGGATGGTTAAAAAATACTATAGAAAGAATCTCATTCTCTCAAGTACTATATGTTAGTAGAGTTGTTAATATAGATCTCTATTACATTCCTATGGAAACTGATTGATTTCCACCCTATTACATTCTCTTTCACAAAAGGACAGAAATAATCTTCAAGAAAATGAACTGTTTGAAATCCACCTCTGCTTTCACCCCAACCTTCTCACGTGTCCTTCTCGCAGTTCTGCTTGAATATTATTTTCAATTCTTCAGGTTGAACCTGAAGATTAAATTCTAAGTGAAACTCAGATGTTGAGAGCACATATGAACTGAAATCAGAAAAAAAAATCATTTGCCAAACCACTGAGTTTCACACAACTCTGAACAAAGGCATGCAGGTTGTCCAATGGTCCATATAGTTGTCTTTAGTTGAGCTGATATCATTTGACTCTGTGGAATAATAGTACAAACCAGATGAAACAGCTTTCTATATATAAATTCATCTTTGATCATTCCTTTTTGCCAAGTTAGACTAGCAAAGACTGCACCTGAAAAGCTACTACAAAATGTTCAGAGATAGCAGTTAAGATAAACATCAGAGAAGAGAACTATCTTGGGGCCACAGAATATGAGGTATGACCACACAAAACAGGAATCAGAATTCCAGGAGTTGAAGAAAATAGCATCTGCGAATCTATACTAGTACTACATGCATTATGAGATTTTACGTTATACTGGGAAACAATCATCATGTGTAGCATTCATCTAGTTCAATAAAACCCAGAAAAATATGAAGTCACTGGAGAAGTTATAGAGATGGAGCTAACCAAAATCACATCTTTTGGGAAACTGATCCAGGATCAGCCTGCCTTAATACGAAAAATCAATATAATTATGACAGAACACAGCCCTGTATTCACATTCTACATACTATAGTAATAATCTTTGTAGAGATAGGACTTGTGAGGTATCATCTGAAAAGTCATAATTTCATGGCCATTACTGCCGTGGAAAAATGTGTGGCAATACTGTATGTGAAGTTATAAGATATCCCAATATGGTGTTATTCACACATGTTCCAAAAAGAAGTTAGCAAACAGGTCTGTTCTAAACAAAGGAATGTGTGATCTGTTTAATTTGAATTTAAATAGTAAACAGGGTTATCTAGCAAGAAGGGAAACAAAGGAAGCTCAATCAGGTAAGGAATGAAACAGCATGAAGTTCTCTTCCACTTGGACTGCCTTTCACCTTTCTCCCAGCTGGAAATGCTTCTCAAAGAGGGACAGAACTATAAAAAGAAAAGGCAGACATTCCAAGGAACCCCTCTCTTTCTGGGTACCAAAATTAAGCTGACTGGTCTATCATTCCCTTGTTTGTCCTTATTCCTCTTTTTATAGATACTTCCTCTTTTCCAGTCTATTCCTGCCCATGACATTCACTGCACCTGAAGCAACAAAGGAAGCCTTTATTGGATTCTGGGAGAAGGGGTCCTGACCAGCGCTCCCCACACCCTAGCTGTTTCAGGGAGCAAGGCAAAGCACGCCACCTGGATCCATAGATGCTGAGGATACTGCTGGAGCTAAAAGGAGGGGAGCACTGATCTTCCATACCCCTAACTGCAGAAGGGAGCTACTGCCTAGGTACCCAGGTGGAGCACACAGCTATAGAAGGTGTGAAGTTTCCCTGCTGCAGTTAGGGGGACAGGATATCAACAAGGAGGCAGCCTCCTCACTGAACTCCTTCTGTCTAATTGCAGTGGGAATTCTCTACTGGCAGAGATTGGTGGCCCTTCAGGGTTGCAAAAACGATATCTGTGTCCCTCAAGCCAAAAATGTTGGGAACTGCTGGTGTGATCTGTACACTGGTATGACACAGTGATAATAAAACAAATGTCTCAGTCACAGTCTAAGGCAGTGGTTACCAACCTGTGGCCCAGGGACCAAGAGTGGCCTATGGGTGATTTCAAAGTGGCCCTCCACTCCCCTTCCACTGGCAGCAGAGAAGGGAGACACTGCTTAAGGACCCAGGTGGAGTGCATTGCTGCATGGCTATATATCTGGTGCAGGCTCCATGCTGCAGCTAAGGGAATGGGAGATTAGTACTTCCATTCCCCTGGCTGTAGCAGAAAGCATGACAAACTGCTCCACCTGGGTTACTAGGTGTTGAGGTCTCTGCTGGAGTCAGAGGGAGTAGAGTACTGATCTTCAGTCCCCCTGGCTGCAGAAGGGAGCCACTGCCTAGGGACCCAGGTGGAGCTTTAATAAAATCAAGATATATTACAACTACTACTTACCCCATGCACCAGGCTTGTTATGCTGTCAAAGAAGGACATCAGGTTGGTTTGACATGATATGTATTTAACAACTCCATGCTGCATGTTACTCATCACCTTCTCTTACATTATCCATTATCTTTCTGGGTGCCAAAATTAAGCTGATTGGTCTATCATTTCCTTCTTTGTCTTTATTCCCCCTTTCATAGATACTTCCTCTTTTTCAGTCCTGTGGCATAATATTTTTACCACTTGTGTAGCACTACATATTGTTTTTAAAAACAATGTACAAACATTAACTGATTAATCCTATCAACACTCCTGTGAAGTTTGTAAATATCATCTCCCTTTTTCCAGATGGGAAAATGAAGATAGTGAGGTCAAAACATTTGTCCAAACCCATTTTGTGAGTTATTTGCAATCAGGATTACATGTCGGAACCCAGACCTATACTCTATCCACTATATTATATTGCTTCTTTATTACATTTTGGGAGATACTTTTTCAAAAAAGAATCATTTCACTAACATATATTTATTTAATATATTAACTTTAGCAACAAGACTCATAGGCTATGTCTACACATGCTAAAATTAGTTTGAATTAGTTAGTTTGAACTAACTAATTCCAACTAATTTTAATTAGTTCCAATTAGCTTAATTCAAACTAGAAAAAGTTAGTTCGAACTAAGCAAGTGCCTTTCATGGCACTTGTTTAGTTCGAATTAGCGATCCCCATTCATTTCAATGGCCGGTTAGTTCGAACTAAGAAATTAGTTCAAATTAACATGGCCACATTGGCTAATTCGAACTAGTTAGTTTGAATTAACCCTTTAGTTCGAATACCCTATTCAAACTTATTAGTTCGAATTAAGGAAGCCCTTAATTCGAACAAACTAAAGCCTAGTGTAGCCATGGCTGTAGTTAGTTCAAATTAAGCCTCCTTAATTCAAACTAACTTGCCAGTGTAGACATAGCCATAGACTCCAAGGTCAGAAGGGACCTTATGATTACCAAGTCTGACCTTCTGCACAATGCAGGCCACAGAATCTCACCCACCCACTACTGTAATAAACCTCTAATCTATGACTAAGTTATTAAAGTCCTCAAAACATGATTAAAAGACTTTAAGGTACAGAAAATCCACCAGCAATTGAGTCATGCCCCATGCTACACAGAGGAAGGTGAAAACCCCAGAGCCTTTGCCAATCTGCCCTGGACGAAAATTTCTTTCCAACCCCAATATGGTGATCAGTTAAACCCTGAGCATGTGGGCAATATTCATCAGTCAGACACAAAAGAAGAATTCTCCGTAATAACTCAGAACCCATCCCATCGGCATATCTACCACCAGGAGACAAAGATCACTCAATTGCCAAACAAAGCTGTCCCATTATACCATCCCCTCCATGAATTTATCAAGCTGAATTTTTAAATGAGCTTGATTTTTTGCCCCCATTGCTTGTCTGGAAGGCTATTGCAGAACTTCACTCCTCTGATGGGTAGAAGCCTGTAATTAATTTCAAATCTAAACTTCCTGATAGTTTATATCCATTTGTTCTTGTGCCCACATTGGGGCTGAACATAAATAATTCCTCTCCCTTCCTAGTATTTATTCCTCTGATGTATATTTACAGAGCAATCATATCTCCCATCAACCTTCTTTTGCTTAGGTTCAACAACCCAAGCTCTTTAAGTCTTCTCTCATAAGGCAGATTTTCCATTCCTCAGTTCATCCTAATAGCCCTTCTTGACGCCTAACTACTGTCACCAATTTATTATAAAAGGACTGTACCTTGGTGAAAATAAGATTGGGAAGAGCATACATAATTCAGGCCCAAGTGTTTTTTGATATATACTTGACTCCAGTGACAAGTACTCAATTTATTCACTATAACATCAAATAACAGCAATCAATTCAATGACCATCTAGAGTTAATTTCTTGAAATGATAGGGACAAGAGCAAAAATTAAAGGACTTGGTAAGAAGTAGTCCTAGTACAGGCCTCCACAATGGTCCTCAAGATAATATAAAGAATATTTTTTTCATTCCTCTTGATTTGCGGGTTGGGTCACTGTAATCCAAAGATAAATATCTGTTACAGACAGGGAAAGAGAGATGCTTATCCTGATGTTTTGGGCTTAACCGATATTTACAAAGCATATGGGGTTCCTTTGATAAAAGATGCTACAGCAGGACAAAGCATTTTTATTAATTACTATTCATTACTTTGCTGTGGAATCCACTGTACGCATGTATATGAATTGTTGAACCCATGTTTCATCCATTGTTTTACTCTGCTCTTTTTACAAGTGTGTTTTACAAGCTGCATTGTAATGATTGAAAATAGAAGTGAAGCAATAAAACAGAGGGTTAATATGTCTGCTAACAAGTTACAGTCACAAGTTTGAAACCTGCATTTTACCTACTGCTCAGTAAAATTTGGTTACCATAGTAACCACTACATCCTATTTACCAAATGCTTACTCAGGAAGCAAGATGGCTGTATCTTCAAACACTGAGCATTTTGTTTTATATGCCTTGTAATACTGTACAAAAACCATGTCTCTTTCTGAGATTCATTCACTTATCCTTCTTTTTATCCTCTTCCCACAACTCAAATGCTCCTGTTGCAGTGACCCTTCCCAGACAAACAGGAGTAGATGCAGCACTTTCTACAGCCTAGCAGCATAACTCCAAGCATCAGTCAGAGAATTTCCAAAAGTGATAGGAAGAGCTCCTTTTCCCCAGGACCAGGGATCAGGAGGCATGGACTCTGCTCCCATCTTTGCCATTAACTCATTGTGTGACCTTGAATAAGTCATTTATCCTCATTGCCTTCTTTGCAGACAAGGATAATGAGGCATACAATAGCTACACACCATTATAATGCATTTAAGACCGATGAATAAAAAGTACTAGATGTTATTAATTTTTATCTGAAGCCCACAGGAGACAAATGCTGATCCACTCAAGATAGAGCACTGCACTTTGGCTGGAATTCCTCACAGATCTAGTTGACAGAGTTTTATTAATCTAACTTGTTTGGGTTCACACACTTTTTGTCCCCCTACTTTCTCCACTATAATATAAATGGGAATTATAAAATGTAATTGTTCTTGTAATTCACCCATGCTTCTTCCATATTCTTCCTTCAGATCATAAGCATTTAAAAAGAAGGATTCTTTCCTCCTGTTCATCCACACAGCACTAAGTCCATTCTGAGTGCTATTGAAATATAAAGAATCAGTTTTTATTACTTAAAAGTTTGCAACTACTACTACTCTAATAGCAATTTTGAGACTAATCTGCTTCTTTGGATCCCAGAAGAACATACAATGGCTTTTTGGCATATTTATTACTATTTGTCTGTTTTCGCAGAAGCCAGAGGGCCAGATTCTCACCTAGTGTAAGTCAGCACAGCTACAGGGAAGTTTACACCAGCTGAGAATGTTGCCTGTAGAGGTTTAAACTATTTGTCCATTAATGTCAAGAGTATGTTCTTAATTGCAATGCACTGAGGATGGGCAAACTCTATATTCCCTGGGGAAAAAAAAGAATTTTCAGTATATTTCAGGAAACTTTCAGTGATTTATTCTCTGTGTAGAGAGATCTTAAGGAATACAGACCTCTAAGGAAAAAAAAATTCACTTTTCAGGGGTCAACACCATAACCTCTCCTCTGCCAATCATTTGCTTCTATCAGTCACTACTCGTAACAATCATTCCTTTCTACCGCACATTTATCTGTCAAAGATTAAAATTGACTTTCGTGGACTGATATGTTTGAGATTTGCATGTCTTATTTATGCAGCTAACAAACTAGATTTTTCGTATTGTAAGGGCCACATCACACAGGTCTCATTGTAAGGTACACACTTCTAAGATTATACTTTCCTTGTGGTCAAAATGAGTGTTGCCTGAGTTGGCACTGCAGGATTTGCCCCTCAGAGAGTATGTTAAACATTCATGTTTAGGTGTAAAATACCCCAGAGTATGATCATGAAAACTGAGAGCAATATATTGAGGAGAAATGGTAAGGGGTATATTAAATAATGAATTTGAGTAATGTTTTTTCAACAGCTAGTGCAATGCTTTCATTAGAAGTCAGATATTTTCTTATTTGTCCAGTGCTTTGATTAGTAATCAGATATTTTCATTATCAGCAGAGATTTTTTCCTAGCTCTCAGCTGGTAATGAAAGCAACTAACCTGGCTCAACTTTAAAAAGATGGATGGGAGGGAGAGAACTGGACTACTGAGAGAGGAAAAAAGACTCAGATTTTCAAAGGGGCCTAAGATCAGTATGTGTCCAATTTCTATAGACTCTTAATGGGAATTTGGTGCCTAACTCACTTGGGCTGCCTTGGAAATCTTAATTTAGTAGTCTGATCTGACGCGTTTTGATATTGGTAGGAAATGCTCAATTGACTTTAGCAGGTGCTGAACAGGCCCTGCAATATTTCTCAGTTATACCACAAACAGATATTTTATGATTGATAATAATTGCAGTCATTTAGTAGTTTCTTAAATATTTAACATAAAGTCCCAGTAGAAGTCACTACATTAAATATACTACTGGACTAAAGTGTTCTATTCTAAACTACTTTAAAGATGATACTTGGAATGTAGTTATTTTATCAAAGCTCATAGCTGTATAGTATAATGGATAAATGATATTATATATCATTTCAAAATAGCTATTTCACTAGAATCTTTATTCCAAATTAGGAGAGAGAAAAAATTGGGTACTTTGCCTTTGTCTACATTAACTTTCTCCTCTCCCCCATTCCTAAAAGCTAGCAGCACAGAAACAATTGGAAACTTGAATAAACAAGTTGCCGGAGTCCACTGGTAGATTTAAATATCTTCAGAGTAAAGTTATACCACATGGAGGCAAAAACATTAGTAGTTCCTGGTGCTTTGTTTACAATTTTAGGTGAAAAGGGTTACTGTGGTTGTTGTGCTGGACAAGAATATTTCACTCAGAAACTAGAAGCAAACATATCCTCAAGTGTTATCTCTACTAACCATTCTCCAAATACTTATTCTTGTCATCTAATCTATCTATCTCTCACCTGATGTAGCTCCACTTACCAATATTATGTGTCCTTCCCCTCTATCCTCACTTTCATAGAATCATAGAATCATAGAATAATAGGGTTGGAAGGGACCTCACGAGGTCATCTAGTCCAACCCCCTGCTAAAAAGCAGGACCACTCCCCCTAAATTATCCCAGCCAGAGTTTTGTCTAACCGAGCCTTAAAAATCTCCAAAGATGAAGATTCTACCACCTCCCTAGATAGCCCATTCCAATGCTTCACCACCCTCCTAGTGAGAAAGTTTTTCCTAATATCCAACCTTGACCTCCCCAGCTGTAATTTGAAACCATTGCTCCTTGTTCTGTCCTCTGTTACCCTCGAGAACAGCCTAGCTCCCTCCTCTTTGGAGCAACCCTTCAAGTAGTTGAAGGTTGCTATCAAATCTCCCCTCAGTCTTCTCTTCTGTAGACTAAATAAGCCTAGTTCCTTCAGTCTCTCCTCATAGGTCATGTGCCCCAGCCCCCTAATCATTTTTGTTGCCCTCCGCTGGACTCTTTCTAATTTGTCCACATCGTTTCTGTAGTGGGGAGCCCAAAACTGGACACAGTACTCCAGATGCGGCCTGACCAGTGTCGAATAGAGGGGAATTATCACATCCCTCGATCTGCTGGCAATACTCCTACTGATGCAACCTAATATGCCATTGGCCTTTTTGGCAACAAGGGCACACTGTTGGCTCATATTCATCTTCCCGTCCACCATAACTCCCAGGTCCTTTTCTACAGCGCTGCTACTTAGCTGATCGGTCCCCAGCCTGTAGCAGTGCATGGGATTTTTCCGTCCTAAGTGCAGGACTTTGCACTTGTCTTTGTTGAACCTCATGAGGTTTCTTTCAGCCCAGTGTTCCAATTTGTCCAAGTCTCCCTGGATCCTGTCCCTGCCCTGCAGAGTATCTACCATTCCCCCAAACTTGGTGTCATCCGCAAACTTACTAAGCACACAGTCTATTCCATCATCAAGATCATTAATGAAGATGTTGAATAGAACCGGCCCCAGGACCGACCCCTGGGGCACTCCACTCGTTACCGGTTGCCAACCAGACATCGAGCCATTGATTCCTACCCGCTGAGCCCGTTGATCTAACCAGTTTTTGATCCACCTTACGGTCCACTCGTCCAACCCATACTTCCTTAACTTGCCAACGAGAATGCTGTGGGAAACCGTATCAAAAGCCTTGCTAAAGTCAAGGTACATCACGTCAACGGCTCTTCCCGCATCCACAAATCCAGTCATCTCATCATAGAAGGAAATCAGGTTGGTCAGGCACGATTTGCCCTTGGTGAATCCATGTTGACTGTTCCTGATCACTCTATTTTCCTCCAAGTGTTTCAGGATGGATTCCTTGAGGACCTGCTCCATGATTTTCCCAGGGATTGAGGTGAGGCTGACCAGTCTGTAGTTCCCCGGATCCTCCTTTTTCCCTTTCTTAAAGATAGGTACTATATTTGCCTTTTTCCAATCCTCCGGGACCACCCCCGTTCGCCACGAGTTCTCAAAGATAATGGCCAGCGGCTCTGCAATCACTTCCCCCAACTCCCTCAGCACCCTCGGATGCAGTTCATCCGGCCCCATGGACTTGTGAACATCCAATTTCATTAAGTGTTCCCTAACCTGACTTTCCATCACCGAGGGCCACTCTCCTCTCCAGTGCGCGTTACCCCGTGTAGTAGCCTGGGAGCTGGCCCGCCCTGTGAAGACTGAAGTAAAAAAAGCATTGAGTACTTCAGCCTTTTCCACATCATCCTCCACGAGGATGCCTGCCCCATTCAGTAAGGGACCTACACCACCTCTGATCCTTTTCTTGTTGCTGATATACTTATAGAACCCCTTTCTGTTATCCTTCACATCTCTTGCTAGCTGTAACTCCAATTGTCCTTTGGCCTTTCTGATTTGATTCCTGCAGTCCCGAGCAATATCTTTATACGCCTCCCTTGTCATCTGTCCAAGCTTCCACTTCTTGTAAGCTTCCCTTTTATGTTTCAGCTCCCCGCAGAGTTCCCTGCTAAGCCACGCTGGTCGCCGTTCACATTTGCTGTTCTTTCTGCACATCGGAATGGTATCTTCCTGTGCCTTTAACAGGGTTTCTTTAAAATACAGCCAGCTGTCTTGGACACCTTTCCCCTTCAGATCAGCTTCCCATGGGACCCTGCCCATCAGCTCCCTAAGGGAGCCAAAATCTGCTTTTCTGAAGTCCAGGGTGTGTGTTCTGCTTCTTTCCTTCCTTCCATTCATCAGGATCCTGAACTCTACCATCTCATGGTCGCTGCTGCCCAGGTTGCCATTTACTTCTACTTCCCCGATCAATTCTTCTCTGTTTGTGAGCAATAGGTCTAGAGGTGCAAGGCCCCTAGTTGGTTCCTCCAGCATTTGTACTAGGAAGTTGTCCTCAATATTCTCCAAAAACTTCCTGGATTGCCTGTGCACTGCTGTATTATCTTCCCAGCAGACATCAGGATAATTGAAGTCCCCCATAAGAACCAGGGCCTGTGACGATCTGGAAACTTCTGTTAGTTGTCCATAGAACGCCTCATCCACCTCCTCTTTCTGGTCTGGCGGTCTGTAGCAGACACCCACCACAACATCCCCCTTGTTGCATTCTCCCCTAAACTTAACCCACAAGCTTTCTACCATCTTGTTTCCACTTTCATAGTGGAGCTCCGAGCAGCCATACAGCTCTTTTACATATAACGCTACTCCTCCCCCCCCTTTTCCCTGCCTGTCCTTCCTGAACAATTTATATCCATCCTTGGCAGTGCTCCAGTCATGCAAGTTATCCCACCACGTTTCTGTTATTCCAATTATATCATAGTTCCTTGTCTGTGCCAGTACTACCAATTCTTCCTGCTTGTTTCCCAGGCTCCGCGCATTTGTGTACAGGCACCTAAGATACCGGGCCCATTGCCCTACTTTGCCCTGTTGATTCTCCCTCCTGTCGCATCTTCCCCCTTGCAATTTCTCCCGGTGTCCTCCTTCCCCACTCGCCTGAGGTATTATGACTTTATCAGGAAAAAAAACACAATTATTTGACCCCAGCCCCCAGTTCCAACTACCCTCTCTTTTATTCCTGCTGTTACAGCCCCAGCATTCCCCAAGTTCCATCCCTTCCCCCAGGTTTCCCTCAGTTTCACTTACCTGTGGGTCTTGGTCATCTTCCCCCTTCGGACCTAGTTTAAAGCCCTCCTTACCAGGTTAGCCAGTCTGCTTCCAAATATGCTCTTTCCCTTCCTGGATAGGTGGAGTCCGTCTCTGCCTAGCAGTCCTTCTTCCTGAAACAGCACCCCATGGTCGAGGAAGCCAAAGCCCTCCTGGTAACACCATCTCCGCAGCCAGGCATTCACCTCCAGGATGCATCTGTCTCTGCTCGGGCCCCTACCCTTGACCGGGAGGATCGAGGAGAACACCACCTGTGCACCGAACTCCTTCACCCGTGCTCCCAGAGCCCTGTAGTCACCTTTGATCTGCAGAGGGTCACCTCTCGCAGTATCATTGGTTCCCACATGGATGAGTAGCATGGGGTAGTAGTCAGAGGGATGGATGATTCTCGACAATCCCTCCGTAACGTCTCGGATACGGGCGCCTGGCAGGCAGCATACCTCTCGAGAAGCCTTATCTGGGCGACAGATGGGTGCCTCCGTCCCCCTCAGAAGAGAGTCACCAACCACCACAACCCGACGTTTTCTCCTGGCTGTGATGGTTGTGATCCTCCCAACCTCGGGGGTGCACGGCTTCTCCTCTTCCATATCATCTCCTGTCTGTAGTGCTGTGTAGCGGTTCTTTACCACAACGGAGGGTGGGATGGGAGCAGGGGTGGAGCACTGTCTGCTGCCAGAAGTAACCAGCTGCCAGTGTCCACCCTCTGCTTGAGCCATCCCATCCTTCTCCGCGGGTGTGGCAGCAGTCTTTTGCCTCTGGATAGTTTCCTCATCCTTGCATGTTTCCTCATGAATGCTATCCAGGAACTTCTGCAGGGCATGGATACTCCTGAGCCTGGCCACCTCCTCCTGTAACTCCCCCACCTGCTTCCTGAGAGATTCCACCAGGAGACACCTGTCACATTGAATGATCTCCCCAGCCTGCCCATCTGAGAGTGGGAAATGCAGGCCACAGTCCTTGCAAGTCCACGCCAGGATCTGGGTAGAGATATCCATGGTCAGTATGTCTGTCTGGATACAGGCGCAGGTGGAGGAGACAGTAGCAGTGCTGGCACAAGCGGTGCGGGTCCTCTTCACCATAGTAGCTGCACAAACCACAAACTTCCCACAAACTCCCTCGCAAACTCCCCTGTTTGCAGTCCCTGTTC
>ML685795.1:8851042-8867934 GCA_007922175.1 Pelusios castaneus
TTCTCCTTCCCTCGCAAACTCCCCTGTTTGCAGTCCCTGTTCGCAAGTATACTTTCTACAGGTATATTCATATTTAGAAATAAATATGATGCAAGATTAAATCTAATGTTTATTTGAAACAATAAAGATATTAAAAGAACCAAATAATGATCATGTCATACTTCAGTGGGCCACATCAATTATAAATACCTGCATCATGTTCACAATTGCTGGGGTTAATGCTTTGCCTCAAGTGATGCAGGCTTGTCTTCTTTGGCCCTGATCTATCAGAAGACTTGAGCATTTGCTTAAAATTAAGCAGGTGACTAGTCTTATTTATGTCAGTGAAACTATTCATGTGCTTAACCTTCAGAATGTGCTTAAAATCCTTTCTTGGATCTTCAGCACCAAGGTCCCAATCCTGAGCTCTGTACCCACTGACAATGGTGGAATCTGAACACACGGTTCACAATAACAAAACACACTCTGTCTCATTGGCTATGTCTACATTTACCAAAGTTAGTTAGTTCGAATTAACTTAATTTGAACTAGCATGGCCCCACTGGAATTTTAGTTCGAACTAAGCAAGTGCCATGCATGGCACTTACCTAGTTCGAATTAGTCAGTTGCATTAAGCTCAATGTGCCGGTTAGTTCGAACTAACATAGCCACATTGACTTAATTCGAACTAACTAGTTTGAATTAAGGGTTAGTTCAAAAGGTATAATCAAATTTATTAGTTCGAATTAAGGAAGCCTTTAATTCGAACTAATGAAAGCCTAGTGTGGCCAAGGTTTAAGTTAGTTCGAAGTAAGCTTCCTTAATTCAAACTAACTTGCCAGTGTAGACATAGCCTTCGTGATTTGTTTCAGTTTTCTACAACAGTAAATGTTCTTCTACTGTCACCTTAAACACTGAAATTATTGAAATTATTCAGGAAATACTCACATGGCTCTAGTATAAACATTTCTCTCTATCCTCTGTCCTGTATTGTTAAATATGTTGAAGCACTTCGAATCTCAGTTTAGTAATAGACTCAAATGGGAAGGAAAACAAAATAATGCCTATTAATTATATCAAAAACTAAGCTCTTCCTTAATTATTTTACCTTATAAATGGACATCTAGTTTAGTTTCATATTTAGGCACTCAGCAATCCTAAATTACTTTCACTGCTGTCTCAATTTTATTACTTATCTATATTACATAAAATGTTGGCTGACTTAGCCAAATGAAATTTCTCTCTCTGCCTTTGCTTAGCAGGATTCAAGTAATTAAAATGCATATTTTTTTCTTCTTTTAATATCTCTAATGAGCTTTTCATCTAACTGAATAACCACTTTCCCAATATTCTGTAGTTAAAAAAAAAATCAGAAAATTATCACATTCTCTGAACTAGGACTTGTGTTGACAGATTTACATTGATTTCATTGGGTCTCTAAACACATTATTTCTTTAAAGATGTTAAGCATATCATTTCATAGGCCATTTACCTTTATGGTTATGGACATTTTAGGAGTATTGTGATATGAAAGCCATCAGATCTTAAGCTTTATGCCTTGGAAGTCCAGAGAAAGAAAGAGATACAGAATGTATGTGTATGTATATATTTTATATATTGTATGTGTATGTATATATTGTACTGATATTATATTCAATATACATTAAGGTGAGATCTGGTGGAAAGACTTCAATGGCATGAGTTTGAGATGTTCTAGCTCAAGGATCTCAAACTCAAATCACCACAAGGGCCACATGAGGGCTAGGATATTGGCCCGAGGGCCGCGTCACTGAAACATTTTCATACAAACTATGATTATTTTATAAATTCCGGGTGCCGTTGCAGGCTGCAGGAAGTAACTCCATGGGTTGCGTATTTGATACAGCTGTTTCAGCTACTCGTTAACAATGAAACCCACAGCTGAGTTATTCACATTATGCAATACATTTTTATATCCCACATGTTTGTGTGATTTTTATTTGTCTTGCTCTTCACAGAAAATTTTTTTAAGAAGTTTTGCGCAGACTTGAAAAATGATATTCATACTATTATTTTTACATACTTTTGCCTAGGCAACCAGGCTTCTCTAGATACCATGGATTCATCTACACTGGCAACTTAGGTCGACTTAAGGAGGCTTAAGTCAACCTAAACAAAGCCACATCCACACTGGCCTTTTATTAAGTCAACTTAAGCATTTCCTTAAGTTGACTTAAGGTAAGCTTAAGTCGACTTAATTACACTGGTTTTAGGCCGACTTAAGCCTTAAGTCAATTTAAAGCCAGTTTGGATGGGGATTAGTGCCTAAATTGATCTTATTAAAGCGTTAAGTCAACTTAATAAGGTTGACAAGGGGCTATGTCTACACTAGAAAAGTTAAGTCGACTTTGTTAAGTCGACTTAATAAGGTTGATTTTAAGTTGACTTAAAGTTGACCTTATTAACTTATTGACTTAACTTTTCTAGTGTAGACATAGCCCATGAATCTGATTCAAGAAGTCTCAGAGAGGGAGAAGAAATTTAAGTGCTTCTAAAACTTATTTAAAATAGCTATAAAACACTTACGGCTATATTCTTAGCTGGCATAAATTATCACATCAACATTGTGTGCTAGATCCTCAGTTGATATTAATCAGAACAGCTCTATTAAAGTCAATGTTGCAATTTTAAGAACAGATATGTACAACCTACTAGAATTAAAAGGGGGATTCCATTAGACAGCTAGGTGTCTCCCGTGGCAAGATGTTGAACAGTAAATCAATCTCTGATCCAACACTGGAATATTACCCTGTAACGCTGAGCCAGCAAGGATTAAGCAACCAACAGGCTAGATTACTCAAATTCAACCTTTAAGACCATATTAGAGAAGTATTGAAATGGCAAACAGAGCCATTCTTGTAGATAGCTATCAAAGCTATGTTAGATAGACCAGAATGTTTGAAATGCAAGTTTGTATTGTCCAAGAAATAGAAGTAAATACTAGAAATTTCCAGAGGGGTAGCCATGTTAGTCTGTTGTACAGCAAAAAACGAGAGTCCTGTGGCACCTTGTAGATTAACAGATTTTCTTCGGCATAAGCTTTCGTGGACTATAACCCACTTTGTCAGATGCAGATGCAGGACTCTCGATTTTTTAAGTAAATACTAATTATATTTGTCTGTAGAAGCTTCATAATGTGGTCTCATTAACTGGTAAATGATAAACTTTTCTTCCTGTCTATTACTATGTTCTATTGATTCAGAGATCAAAAGGGAATATTAACATTTAGATGAAATTTGGGTGTAATAATATCATTGTCTATATTTCGCTTTGAAGTTTGTAGTACACTATCCATGAACTGCTTTACTGGATAATTATCTTGTGCTGATAAATGCAAGTAATTATCTGTGTATACATAGGAAATAGAAGTATTGCTTCATAAGCCACAATGTATATTACAGTACCTATTCTTCATCTAAGGGATACCTGCTGTCAAGAGGCTATCTGTAGTTTACTGGAGAGCTATAAAAAATATAATAAATTGGGATCTGATCCTTATATGGAGAGGTTTTGAGACATAAAACTGAGGTCTTCTGCTCCAGTCTGGATTACTCTGCTATTTCTAATTAAAGAATTTATACAGATCCTGCACATGGACTACCTATTGGATTATAACCTATGGTATTGATTTTGAAAGAACTTTCTACAAATCAGCAGCTCATCATCTCTGCTATGAAATGGACCTAAGAACTTAATTCATATTCATATATATAATGATCTACCATAACTGCTCTTCCCTTTCTTTTTTAATAAATCTTAGTTTTGTTCATAAAAATTGGCTGTACACATGTATTTAGGTAAAATCTGAAACTGACTTGGTGGATAGTATGTCTGATTTCTTGGGACTGGCAGACCTTTATATTTGACTTGGCTGTCTGGGTGAATTGCTTGAGGGAAACTGTATTTTTTGGCTTCTTGATCACCAGTAAGGTATGGTTGAAGCTCTTTTATGGCTAGCTGGATGAATCTAAGTATTAAAATACACAACCAGTTTTGACTATTGTCTGTCCCATTCTTTGCAGACTGCCCT
The DNA here is from genome assembly GCA_007922175.1 of Pelusios castaneus. Taxonomy (NCBI): domain Eukaryota; kingdom Metazoa; phylum Chordata; order Testudines; family Pelomedusidae; genus Pelusios; species Pelusios castaneus. Next base: position 8,855,091 of record ML685795.1, read on the forward strand.
GATTGAGCATTCTCAGCGAGGCCCCTCCAGGTATCATGGTCACATATCCATTTCTACACCTCAGACCACTGTAAATTTGAGGCAGAAGTCCACATTTGTGGAGCAAAGTAGGAAACATTATTCTGTGGTTGTTGATGTTTTAAACTGTGGCTATTAGAATCTATTCAGAAGCTTAGGAAACTGGAATTAGACCCAGGGCAGATGGAATAGGGGAACAAGCATAAGTGGAGCAATTAAAGGTGTATGATAAATGTACCTTGTACTATATGTCTATCATATATTACATGAAGAGTGCCATAACATATGTGCACCATGTAGATTTTACATATTGTATCTACCCCTTTATATATTATAGCATCTTTTCTTCAATGTCTCTCCTATGGACAGTGCAAAGAGGGCAGCAGAAAGAAAAAAATGAAATGCAGTAGTAAGGTGAAAAGATTAAAAACAGGGGGGAGGAGAGGGCAGGGGGAAGGATGTATAAAAAAACCCCAAACTTCTTCATAAAGGCTCAATCACAGAAAGGGGCCAAGCAAGCAAGAAAGATAGGAGAACAGAAGAGGAAAAAGTAGTACAATGTATAAGCCAAATCTAGTGCACTCACTTTTGCCAGAACAGCTTTTCTGTCGGTATAAGCTTCTTCATGAAGAACATAAACTTCCTTTTGATTAGACAACATGGGCATATTCTTAGCTAGTGTAAACTGTTATAACTCCATTAAGTCGGTGGAGCTAGGACAATTCACATATGCTGAGTATCTGCCCCTGGAGTTTAAATTACATGAAAATAAAGGTCTACGACAAACAATTCTTGCAAATATCAATAATAGTTTGCAAGGTCTCAGGATGGCAAGAGAGGAAAAACAGGTATAGAAAAAGGTATATAACCAATAATGTACACTCCCCTGCAGAATCACAGTCTCAACATTCCTTTGCTAGCAAGTGTGTGTGTTTCCATCCCTTGCTAGTAGCTAGTCTGGCCAGAGAGGGTAATAGCTTAATACTACTACCATTTACACCATTAGCTCAACTGGTAGAGGTCAATGCTGTGACTCTAAATGTTCTAACCCTGCTAATGAATCATGTGGGAATCAATACAGTTCCACATGACATCATTTTTTGTTTTTCCAGTTTCCATTTTTCAAATCTTTAGAAATTACACTAAAAGAAGACATTAGGTTATGAAGTCAAACACTTAAAGATTAGGAAATGCAGAATTAAGGCTCCACCATCCATGGACTTGCAAACTTGATTCATACACTGTTGTGCATATGCATTAAGGAAAAGTCTTCAATTATACAATCAAAAGTTATGTTTCTCACTACACAACATTTGCCTGGACTGTAAAACAAACAAAAACAAATAAGTATTCCTTATTAAGGAGATAAGTTCTGCAAATTCTTTTGTTCAGAATAAACTGACCTACAATCTGGTAAGTAGTCACTGTATAATGCAAAAGAAGTAAATCACTTAAATCTCTCACACTCAGACTTACAGAGAAACCAAGCCTGGATGAAAAAGAGCTCAGTTCACTTACACTGGTATAGCACGTAGTTGAGCTTGTTAAATGAAGAAATTGAGAGATCAAAGTTTTCCCCTGATTCAGAAGAGACCAGATAATGAAACTAGACACTGACTTTTTTAACTCACAGCAACACAATTTGCTCCTCCAAACGCTGCAAGCTATATAAGTTATTATCAAATTAGCTCAATATATTACAGAAAGACCAGTGAACTAGGTTCCTGATTTATTTTTTAAAAAATTGGATTTGGATGCAGTAGTGGCTTTAAACTATTGGTCATGGTAGTGATGGGTCTAAAGTGCGGAGTTCATATCTCAGTCTGAACACATGCATATGCTCAGCTGTTTCAGTTGTGATTTTGGTTCAAGCTAATGCCTAGCATAGCAGGCATTAAAGATAACCCCCATTCAGTGGTATCCTGAAGTAATGTCTTGTATCTTCTTCATTTTGCACCTCAGTGGCAAACCCTATTCTCCTCTCATTATACAAAAAAACATTTCTACAGGACTTAGAAGGCATGGTTTAAGATTTAATACAAGACTACAGCAATTTCTGTGGACTAATGATCCATGATCCATTCTGTTTTCCTATGCCTTAGACTGAAGATGAGTTTTGATTGTGGGGCAGGGCTACCATGTGGGTTGATCACAGGCCATTCTCCCTTAATGAGGGGGCATACCAGATGTATGATTAGGCATGGCAGAATATGATTTTTTTAATATAATTTCAATGGATGATATCAATGATTATTTTAAGCAGTTATTTTATTTTTATCTCTTTAAATTTTCATAGTTATGCAAAATTATGAGAGGGTCTCATAATTTTTTGATGACAGTGGATAATAAGGGTTGAAAAGTTAAAGCATTATATCCATTAAAACACAAATTATCAACATCACATCAAAATATATAAAGGAAATGTTCTTAAATCAAACTCTTATGTTCTCATGCAGGGTTTTTCTTACTTTGTCTATCTGTAAATTTCAATTAACACCAATGGAAATATTTTTCCATCAGGTTGTGTATGTTGAAATCAACATTTACTGATAAAAGTCATATCTTTCCCAGATGAATTATGACCTATTGAGGTTCTGAGATTGCAGAAGCAGAGTAGAGCAGAATAAGGTTCTGGCTTCCACTATCCTTCTCATTTCCCCACTAGGGAGAGGATTTACCCCTTACGGTGTACAGTTTGATATAAAAAGTATATTAGCTGAATTTAAAGAGAAAAGGCAGGAACAAATACTTTGTAGTTATAAGGTGTATTGTAAACTACAAATGGAGGTTTCAATTCAATTGTGAGTTGAACCACTTCAACAGTTTCAAGCACGATCATTCACAAAATGTACACTTGCAATGATCTCCTGTTCTTCTGTTTCATGTTCAGCTCAGGATCAGAAAATGCAGACATTCAGTAAGAAGCTGTTATAACAGTGTTAAACCTTTTTTGATTCCCTAAAAATGTGAGAGGAAGATTAAAAATATAAGACCATTTTCTGGCCTTGTTGGATCCCAATGGCTGGATTTGCAAATCACAGCTGTGGGCTATAGCTCAGTCAGATATTCACATCTAATCTACTCTCGTCTTGTTGGCACTTGTCATTTCATCATTACTACTACAAAGAGAGTTACAGAAGCATTTACTAGCCCTGCATATGTAAGGCTGTGTCCTTTTTCATTAAACACAGTGGGTTTAATTCATCCCTGCAAGGATGGGGGTACAAATTGCATCCCTTAATGACAGTGGGGATGTTTACTCTAGGGAAAGTCAGTGTTGCTCCCCTCCTCATCACCAGGGGAGAGAAGCTTTAACATGCAGTCAGTTAGGATTACATAGGATACTCCTTGCTGAATCTGTTGGTGATGTGCTGGAATCAGTGCTTCTTTAGGATGCCTCAAATCTCTTGCATCTTTGCTCTAAAAGCATGTGGCTAGTGGAGCCAGTCCTGGATTAACCTCCATCTCCACCTCTGTTCCTTCCTCCACCACATTCCTCAAACTCAGCTTCATCAAAAAAGGAAAATTAAAACAGATTCCTACAAAAAGTGGAAATATGGACCAAAAAGTGTTATAAAGAGGACTGTAATCAATTTTTCTCCATGTCCACTGAAGGTGAGGGAATAAGTGTTGGATTTAACCTGCAACAACTGAGATTTGGGTTTGATGTTAGGAAAAAGCTTTCTAACCATAAGGATAGTGGGAACTGGATTGTCTTTCCAAGGAAGGTTGTGGGATTTCTAGCATTACAGGCTTTTAAAAACAGGCTAGCGCAGTGGTTTTCAAACTACAGGTTGGGACCCAGTACTGGATCACAGACCTTCAGGTACTTGGTCACGGCAGCTTCTTCTGTTGCCGCCGAAAGACTGGGATGCATTGCTGAAGGATGTAATTGTTGGGTCACAGGCATAAATGATTTTTTTCAAGTGTTTCCCGAGAAAAAAAAGTGTGAAAGCCCCTGGGTTAGAGAAATACCTGTCAAGGATATCTTAGGTTTACTCGGTCCTGCCTCAGCACAGGAGGCTGAACTTGATGATCTCTTGACCTCCCTCCCATCCCTGCATTTCTAAGACTCATGAAGATGCAAAAGCCTTGCAGGTAAAGGGCTTTGGGATCCCCAAATCTAGCCTTCCTCCCTCCCCCCAGTGTCCAATGGAACCACGCAAGTTGCACTGCATCTGCCTGGGAAGGTAGGCAGAATTGGTCCCTAAATATTGTTCTGACTGACCATAAGAACTAGAAATAATCTGCATTTGTAGCGCTCCTTAAATAAAGATTTATTTCAAATTAATTTTAAAAATCTCTGTATTGCCTTACGCTTTGGAATATCTTTGTTCTTTTCTTTTTCAAAGGTTTGATAAAAACCTAAATTTTAGAAAGTTCCATTTGTGACACAAATCCAATTTAAATTTGTGACCTCTTAGGATATTGGAATCACTAATCATCTCTCCTTCACACATGCCAGTGCAGCTAGCCTTTCACATTAATCAGACCACTATATGATTTAAAGGGTGTAATACCCATCAGTGATACTTGATAATGAACCTAAAACATTCAGCCAGAGGACTCAAAAGTTTAAATACTTATCCAAACTCTACTTGAATCTACTAAGACTCAAAGTTGCTTTGTAAACCACAGATGAGTTTCTTAATAATGGCCTAACTCTGTTTCCACTGAGTCCATGGGGCATGTAAGATTGACTTCCATTGCCTACCTGCTGAGTGGCCCTGGATGTTGGAGACAGTTCTGGAAAACAAGGAAGTTCAGTAATTTATGAGCCTAAAACAATGATAGGAGAAAAATTAGCTATCCAAAGATTTCTGAGTCTCATAAAGAATTCATTTAAAACACTGAATCATAGTGGAGGTCCTTTTACCTTCACTCTTCTTAACCATTAAAATGTAATAAAGTACCAAGGTCAAGGTGTGTGCAACCAATTGGCAAAACACCTACAACCTCTTGCCTAATAGGCAGGGACCAGTCCTGCTCCAGTAGTTGGCAGCAAAGGCCAGGATGGCAGGGTGATTTAAAGTGGACTAAGGATACAACGATTCAACATATATCCTATTTACCCTTCACTGATGGGATCCTATGGAGCACTTGTCAGTGAATTAATGTGTCCTTTCCTGGTAGAATCACCAAGAGACCTCTCTATATGTTCTCCCTTGAATTAATCCTTCAACCCCCAGATGCCGCACATATACCATCACCACCTCTATCCTTCTGGAGTGCTACAAACGGGCCTGGTACAGGGAGATGAAATGTATCATTCCACCAAAATGAAAACAGGGAAAGTAAAGGCCAGAGATCTATGGGTAGGAAGGATCCTGCCATGTCATTTGAGAGGTAAAATGATCCAGCGGGCAGGACAGAAATGGAGACTCAAGAAAACAGCTTTCTATTCCTTGCTTAGGCACTGTCTGGTTGTGTGACTCTAGGGAAGTCATTTCACCTCTCTGTTTCCTGTTTCCTCCAACCCTTTATCTGTCTTATCTATTTAGACTTCAGGCTCTGAGGGCCAGGAATGTCTATTACTGACATCTGAATAGAATCTAGTTCTAAGGGGTCTTGATGATGGTGTGGCCTTTAAATACTAGTGACAATCAGAATTAGCCAACATTAACTTTCCTGGTTTCACGTTTCAAGCCTCATCTGAAGTTCCTCCACATTTATGGAAAGGTTACCTGACACTTGGCGAATCTTCTGGACTAACCTTGAGAAATTTTTATTTTATAATTAAACTTGCTTAATTTTGAATAGCAAAATTACAAACATTTTCCATAGTTCTATTCAACAAGTGGAAATGACTTATTGCAGTAAATTGAATGCTTTTTAACATGTCCTTCTAAGTATGGAGGTTTTCTGGGGATATGCTGAGTAAATAAATAGCCACACAATTGATAATTTAATGTCATATTTATTTCCAAACCTTTAAGCCATAAAGCATTTACATTTTACTACCTACTCTAGCATCGCTTTTATGTTATTTTCTAGCTCTTCTACTCAGAGATAATAAGCAAATATCCACTTCTCTTGGTTAATCAGATCTTTTACTATTTGTGAATATTGAGAATGATTGTTCTGTCCTTGAATGCATTTACTAACCTACAGAGAAGGGTAAATATTTAGTGCAGTGTATGGGGATTTAGCTGTGTGATTCCCATTAACATGAATAAATGTAAATATTTACAGTATATTTTCCCCAGAATGTTTATGCTGGGATTCAGTGCAATGAAAAAGGATGGAGAAAAGGCAGAATAGTCCTGTTCCCAAATGAATACCTTTTAATATCCAACACAAATAAGTACCCAATATGCAAAGTGTTTAGTCTGCCAGTATCCTAAAGTGCTTTATAATAAAATCAGCTAGCAAGCACTTCTCAGACAAACTAAATGGAGGAACATCAACAACATTGCAAATATCTGAGAGATGTTACAAACAGGAAGGGTAGGAGACCTTTTACTGCCATGTAAATCACCCTAGTGCACACAACCAGCAAAAAGTTTATGTACCGCTAATATCCCTACATATGCCCTATTTGGGGGTATAATACAATATTGGTGCTCTAGAAAAGACTGATACAAGTTAGCCATATAGCTAAAATGTAAGAGAGTAGTTTCTTGGAGATTTGTGTGCATTTGATTTAATGATAGACACTAAACTCACTATACTAAGTCTGAAACGGTACATGGAGGTACAAAATGGGAAGAATTGAGGTACATGATTTATTGGAACTCCATATATATGTAATTTTATAGATAGGATTACATTCAATTTTCATCATTTTTAGGTATTTTCAATATAATTCAACTAGAGATGGGCAGAGGAATTATGAAATGTCTGCACAATGCTTTGAATATATAAGGGACTATATAAATGCTATGTATGTATTAGTCTTTTCCCTAGAAATTTCGCACTTCAGAACACAATTATTGCAGTAAGGTTTCTCTGACCTCTTAGGAATTGTTCTTGGCAATGCAAATCCTGATGTTCACAAAATGTATGAGGGAAAGAGATTCCGTTTGTTTGATTACATGCACACATGCTCTGGAGATCATGCCCTGATTATTATAGGTTATATAGACAGAATAATAACAACAGATAGACAGAGCCTCAATTTCAGCCAACTTGCACAGGAGAGAGTAGGGATAGTCAACGTGACTTAAAATTCACCCTGATAATGGTAGAGGGCTGTGCAGCACCTCTCTCCCCAACTCCATTTAAGTGCTTCCTGACAGCTGTTCTAATTTACACTGGCTTGAAATGACAAAAGGGTAAGAAATGATCAAAAGGAATTAGCACAGCACTAGTATATCCTGGTCACAATCCCTTTCCCCTCCTTTATTGGTAGCAGTGAAGGGGAATGTGTAAGAGTGCTTCTTCGTCTCTGTACCACTGAAATGTCACTCTAGGTTGGTCTACACTGCTGGTGGATTTCAGCAGCAGTCAATGAGAGATACACATGCTACACAGAGTAGCTTGGGTAACTTCCATTGACTTCCTGACTTCTACTTACTACTGCATCTCCACTGCACTGTGCCAATGGGAAATGCCCTCTGACATAATGTTACTCTTTTTGCGAGATTGGATTAACAGTATTGACTTCCAGGTTAATTGAGTGGATCTCCACTGCCACTCAATCAATCCTGCACTGCTGACAATGCCACCAGCAGTGTAGACATCTCCTAACATTATAATAAGCCTACCTGCTCCTATTAAAAAATTTAATATTAGATTGCGTTACCACTGTGGCACAAAGCATTTTAATATTTTCCTTCTCAAAAGGGTTATTTAATACCATCATGTAGTACAGGTGAGGTTCCTGAAGACTGGAAAAGGGAAAACTAGGTACTTATCTATACTGGAACAAATTGTCAAACAATCAGTCTGTAAGCACCTAGCAGATAATATGGTTATATCAAACTTCCAGTGAAGATTTGTGAAGAACATATCATGCCAAACCAACCTAATTTCTTTCTTTGATGCATTTATTGGACTAATGGATAGGAGGAAAGCAGTAGATGTGTTGTATCTTGATTTTAGTAAGGTTTTTGACACAGTCCTACATGACATTCTCATAAGCAAACTAAGGAAATATGGTCTAGATGAAATTACTATAAGGTGGGTGCACAACTGTTTGAAAGACCACACAAAGAGTAATTATCAATGGTACACTGTCAAACTGGGAGGATATATCTGGTGGGGTCACACAAGAGTCAGCCTTTTGTCTATTATTATATATTTTTATTAATATTTGGATAATGGAGCAGGAAGTATGCTTATGAAATTTGCAGATGAGACCAATCCAGGAGGAGCAGCAGATACTTTGGAGGACAGAATTAGAATTCAAAACAACCTTGACAAATGGAGAATTGGTCTGATGTCGACAAGATGAAATTAAATTAAGACAAATGAAAAGTACTACACTTAGGAAAGAAAAAAACCAAATGCACAACCTCAAAATGGGAAATAACTGGATAGTTTGCAGTACAGCTGAAAAGGATCTGTGCTTTATAGGTAATACACATTAAAAACAAGTCAACAAACTGATGCACTTGCTAAACAGGTTAATATCATTCTTGGGTGCACTACAGAAGTATCATATGTAAAACACAGGTGGCAATTGTCTCATGGTACTTGGAACTTGTGAGGCCTCAGCTGGAATTGTTTGTCTAGTTCTAGATACCACAGTTTAGGAAAGATAGGGGTAAACTGGAGAGAGCACAGTGGAGAGCAATAAAATGATAAAAGATTTAGAAAACCTGACCTATAAGGAAAGTGTTTAAAAAAATAGACACATTTTATCTTGAGAGAAGATGACTGAGGAGGGATCTAATAACAGTCCAAGTATGTTACCAGTGATTATTAAGAGGACAGTGATCAATTGTTCTCCATGTACATTGAAGGTAGGATAACTAATAATGGGCTTAACCAGCAGCAAGAGATTTAGGTTCAATATTAGGAAATTCTTTAACTAGAAAGGTAGTTAAACTCTAGAGTAGGCTTACATGGAATGTTGTGGAATCCCCATATTTGGAAATTTTTCAGAACAGATTAGACAAATACCTGTTAGGAATGGTCTAGATTTACTTGGTCCTGCCTCAGCACAGGAGGCTGGACTTGACTTCTCAAGGTCTCTTTCAGTCCTACATTTCTGATTCTATGAGATATTCCCATAAGATGTACTTAGTGGAATAGCCAGCAAGGACATTCTTAAATATAGGTTAATATTACACTACTATTATTCATCTTTCTTAGGTGTTTTAGCCCTGAATGCTTAACATATAGTTATATTCTGAATTTATGTGTATAAAATGTCTGAAATTGCTTTTTGCTTTGACATCGAGACTAGAAAAAAAGTAATAAACATACCATAACCTTCAGGTAGTTTCCCAGTGTTTATGATATAAAAATAGCAGTGAGGGATAAGAAATAGGGACAAACTTAAAAAATTATCATTTCAATGTAGCCAACAAATAGAAGAAGGAATCATTATGATCCAATTGCTATACAACTATGACTAAATTAAATTAAATATTTCATTTCAGGAAATCACTCCATATACACTAAGACATCAACAGTGTTTTTTTTTTTTACTTCTTCAGTTTATTCTCATACAAAAAGACCTTATTACCAGTCTCCCATTATTATTCCATGGTTTCATTTGAGCAGTTAAATCAACAGAATTATCTGACAAGAACTTTTTGTGCTCTCTATTTCAGTGATGAACAGAAGTTTTTTCCTACACTCCCACCCAATGGAATTCAGACATTCAATTTAAATCTGATTTTTAGCAGATTCTTTTCCATTCTTGAACCAATGAGAATGATGGGGTTACCCCCAACCAAAAGCATCTGAACGCTCCCTGCTAGCTTTCTTAAGAAGTCCTTGGAGAGCTTCTCGATCTTGCAAAAAAAGCCCACCATCACTACTAACTGTAAACTATGCAGCCATAAAACTATTTCTTACTCCATTAGCTGTCTGCACTCCTTATTCTCTCAGCCAGTGTCCATTGCTTCTTGTCTTTCTCTGACATCACAGAAACTCAACAGCCATGTTTAAAATAAAATGCGCACTCTGGCAGCATTGCACAACATTCACTGTCCAGCAGCTCTCTTAATCCAACTTTTTCAACTCCACTAGGATCAAAGGCTATGTCTACACTTGAAAAGATAAGGTCATCTTTACGTCGACTTAGAGTGGATCTTATTAAGTCGACCTAACAGAAGATGACTTAACTTTTCAAGTGTAGATGTGGCCCCTTTTCGATCTTATTAAGTCGATTTAATGTTTTAAGTTGACTTGAAAAGGTCCACCTAGGCACCACTCCACGTCTCCACTGGCTTAAGTTGACTTAATAAGGTTGACTTAAGCGCTAGTTTGAATTAAAACGAGGTGTTATTAATTCGAACTAACTTTTCCTTAATTCGACTTAAGGAACAGCTTAAGGAAAGCCCAGTGTAGATGCGGAGTAAATTAAGTCAATTTAAGCCTCCTTAAATTGACTTAATTTGTAAGTGTAGATGCACCCAAACATAGTTTAAGACCATTCATATAGATACCAGAACTGTAGCCAGCAAGAGTACCCCACAAGTTGCAAATTAAGTTTCCATTTAACAATTTAACAGCTAAAAAGCCAGGGTTACTGTAAAATACTTACTAAACAAGAATCAGTGAAGAGCTAAAACTGTGGTTAGCAGTAAAACAAAAATACTTTGTATAATAAAATAGATGGAAAGCTGAGCTATTGGACTAAAAGCAGAGAGGAGGTAGAGCAGTGGTTCCCAAACTGGGGGGCATGAAGAAAATCCAAGGGGGGCATGAGGCTGTGAAATTTTCCCAACTCATAAAGAAAATGCAGCACCATCCTTCACATTAAATTTGTTTTGTTTCTGCTATTTTTTTTATTTTAAATTACATTTTTTGAAAGAGCAAATGGGAAGAACAGGTCTCTTGTTTTCACATGTAATTAGTTTTGTTTCTGCTATTTCTTATTTCAAATTACATTTTTATTAAATTTTTACATCAAGAAAATCTATTTGTGGTTATTTTAAATTGTACAATTACGAATTGAATTTTTGTTAAAAGGGGATTAGATGATGGTAAAGGAGAGGTTGGGAGGCGTGAGGGTTTCTTAAAAATCAGAAAGGAGGCGTGATGCCAAAAAGTTTGGGAGCCTCTGAGATAGCGTTTAACTTCTCTAAAGAGCAGAGTATGTCACTGATCCTCCTCATTGGTCATCTTCTATGCTATAAAACAAAGAAAATCTAGACATAAGGGAACAGAAACTGATTTTCAACTCAGGGCGTTTCTTTGGTGTTCTTTTGGGAGGGGCATAGATGTATACCATGGAAGAGGCTGGGATTTTCACCCACTAAGCCCCAGGACGCAATGTAGTTCAGCAGAGGTAAAGTGTATCTGTGTACAGGTTCCTTGCCAATGCTCTGCTGCCTAGATGTGTCCATGATTCTCTGTGATTCCTGGAGATCATGGTTCTTACAGGAAATATGTTTTCAGAGGATTTTTTTCTAGTCACTTCATCTACACCTCCAGGTCCTGCATCTGCAGTCACAAACTGATCAACGAGGAGGAGGGAAGTGTGGTGATTAAAACCACCAAATTAAAACTGCTTGTTATTTTCCGACATCTTCTTTTCTTTCTTCTTGGTGCATAGAGATCCCAACTAAGATCTGGGCCCTGCTGTGCTAGGCACCACACAAACACATAAGAGACTGTGACACCAACTTTTAGGGGTTAGCAGTGTTGTATACAGGAGAGGATTTACTATTCTCCCATTGCACAGATGGGACACAAAAAGATTAAGTTTCAAAGGGGGTAGCCATGTTAGTCTAGTTCAGCAAAACAAAGAGTTTGGTAGCACTTTTAAAGACTAACAAATTTATTTATCACATGAGCTTTTGTGGGAGACAATCCTACTTCGTCAAACATTTGAAGATGTTTCACGTGGGATTGTCTCCCATGAAAGCTCATGCAATAAATAAAGTTGTTGGTCTTTAAAAGAGATTAAGTGATACAGATGTCTGTGGCAGTACCAAGAATTGTACCCAAATCTTCTGATTCCTTCTGCAGTGCCTTCCCAAAACACCATCCTCCTTTCTACTTTACATCCCACAAAACAAAGCATAACAAATCTCCCAATGGAAAACTTACATTGACTTCAATGGGCCCAGAGTTTCACTGAAGGTCTTTAATTATCTTCAGGATAAAAAGCATTAAATCTCTCTAACCATATGAAAAATTTTCTCACGTGCCCTGGATTTCCTTATTGTACTGGAGCACATTTGTTATTCTCATTTTTGGTCAATGTTTGCAACTAAACAAGTTCCCAACAAAACAAACAAGCCTTCCCATCCACAGTACTTCTGCAGCTAGAAATTTTATTGCATACCAGTTTTTCTATCACCAAGCAACACTAAGAAAAGTGTGAGGCTTGCTGCTACATTTGTGTTTCAGGGTTCTACTTTTTTCACTTCCAAAATATAACAAACTTTTTTGTGATTCTTCACATAACATAAAAGGTGTTTAATTCATCACTCTATGGTTGGCACGCAGCATTAGATAGAATCTCCTAAGAGATCCTGGGACTGAGGTGTGGGTTAATTTTCCTAGAGTGGCAGTCATGTCATGTTGTATACTAGGGCAATTTAATCAGTAAGGGTCTCAAGTCTCCTCTGTAATAGAATCAGATGAAAAGAAAAGCAATAATTTATCAGCAAATTATCTATTAGGAGTAATAATAAAATCATTGTTTAGTGCAAAAAGAAAGAAAGAAAGAAAGAAAGAAAGAAAGAAAGAAAGAAAGAAA
>ML685795.1:8867944-8942798 GCA_007922175.1 Pelusios castaneus
AAAGAAAGAAAGAAAGAAAGAAAGAAAGAAAGAAAGAAAGAAAGAAAGAAAGAAAGAAAGAAAGAAAGTCTAATATGGACACATTAAACTTTCGGGGTTTGCAGACATTTTTGTGAATACCTGGTAGATTAATGCGATTAATAAATTAATAAATCTGTTAGTCTTTAAAAGTGCCACAAGACTCTGTTGTCTTTCTACAATAGACTAACACGGCTACCCCTTTGGAATTTGTCAAAATAGAGAAGAAAATCATTAAAATACTCCAAAGAGCTGTGATTTCACTCAGTCTTTTCTGCAAAGGAGAAAATAAATGTACATTTGTCTAAAATATCAAGATTCTAGCCTACTCATTACAATCTATGGCATATAAAAAACACATACAACTACAAAAAAAGTGTATGTAATTGTCCTCCCAAAGAAAACCTTCAAAGAGTTAATTTTGAAAATAAGTGTAAGTGCTGATTTTCCCAGATTGCAAAGAGGATGTTCAGCAAAAGTTATTCTAATATATACTTCCCCATAAGTGCACAATGTCATGCTAGTTGACTCCTGTTCCACTGTGCTACTCCAAAAGCTGCACCATTCTGTGACTGACCAAGGTAAGGAAGAAGGGGGAGAAATGCAATGGGGATTTTCTTCAGAGAGATTTAACCTACATTGGGTTTGACTGCCATCCCCCATTCATCTCTGGACTAACACAGAGGGTTTCATCCCCAGAACCCTTGGCTATCTGAAGAAGGGATTCACCTAAAGTATAAGGCCATCCATGGGGAGAAACTGGGCTTTGCACCAACTATAAGTATCCCTTTGACCTGCATCCTGGTTCCACAGCTGTAGCCACCCCAGGTTCCCTTTAAAGGGCAAATTCTTCAGCCCAGAGTGAGGTGACAAAAGTAATTTCCATATTATCTTCTTCAAGACATTTCTGTGGGGCTGGTGTGGGAGGAAGAAGTTGATGGGCAGTACTCAGGGCCCTTGGTTCCAGTGCCACATCTGCTCACTCTCACATCCTCTATCTCTGTGAGGTTCAGGAGGTGTGAGACCAATCTTTTCCTATCTGGGACAGAACAGATTTGCACATAGATCTTGGGGACACAGTTTGAGCCATGGATACCAGGAAACACACTGGACAATTGAATTGAGAATATTTTATTTATAATACCAAGGGTTTGATTTTGTTTGGGACAGGGGAAAACAGCTATAAGCTGACTCCACAGTTCATGTACAGGTTTCCTGGTATCTGCAGCCATGTACAGAGCAGGTGCTCTTCTGGATGCAGGTCTTGTTGACATGAGTAATTAAAGAGTAGTCAGGACACATTTCTCAGAAAGCATGATTGGGAAGCTAAATGGATCAATGGGCTAGAGACAGTATATCTGTATGAGCTAAGATGAAGGGGAACATCTTTAGAATAGACAAGATAAGTTTGGAATGTAAGAGGAAGCAAAGACTAGGCTAGGCATGGACAATGTGTGAACAGATGATGCTATACAGGGATCGATTCCGACAAAGCAACCAAGCCAATTCCAAAGCATGAGATGTACAGTATAGTAAGGCATGTATGTGTAAGTGTACACAAAGGAAGTATTTTCTTTGTAAATTGGGATCTGTGATGTACCCTGCAACTACCACTTGATGTAGCCAAATAAAGATACCTAAATGACGAACTCTGGAGTTGAACTGAGGTTTTTGGGAAGCTGATTAGAAAGTCTTGGAGGGAATCCCAACAGTGGTACATGTTCAAACCTTGAGGGTACAGGTTAGAAGGCCACTTTTGAAAATGTGGTAATATAATTCATTGACATAATGTTCAGGAAAAGATATGATGAAAGCCTGAGTTGTAATAACAGATTATGTATAGCTAAATATTTATTTCAGTCCTGTTTCATATAATTTACTATAATCTAGATATACATTGTGTGAACCTAGGCCATCTGTGAACGTACTTCCATTACGTAGACCAGGTACTTTCATTTTATTTACACACTTTATGTTGGCTCAAAGTAAGCCACAAGGTCATATTTAAGATTTCACTTTTATCATATGATGACCTTGTCCCAGGCAATCTAATGAGCATTTTATTGTATATGTACCAGCTCTTTCTTTGAATCAGCTGTTTGTCTTCCTAAAATTCCCATTATTAATCTTAAATCTTTGGAAGGCTAGTCCTTTATCAGTTACACCCCATAGTTCCTAAATCACTCCCAGAAAGATCTGAGAGGCTGATGGTTTCTCAGTGTTCATATGTGCACATATTACAAGAAAAACCATCTTAGGACCAGTCAAAATACTATTTCAATGATATTGTTTAGTTTACACATTTTTCATTTATTCTTTTATTGTTTCTATCTATCATGCACAGCCATGTGTGATAAGCAATTACAAAAGATCCCTTATGAAATCACATTATGTTGTGCTATATTTGTGTTACATGTAACCCAAGGCGTTTATCTCCAAAACATCAAATCAATTAAAAAATGTGTGATGGTTGGAGGATAATAAGACCCAGTAATACAACAATGTGATATTTAATTGTTAGGTACAATTCTCAAGGTTAAATGAAATGAAATAGATGCTGGGTTCCTTTCAGATTTATTTATTTTAGATAAAATTCCTAGAAAACCAAATGTGGAAAATACAACAGTGTATTAATTACATTCATCTTAATCTAGACAAATTTATGATTTCCAAATTAATCATAAAGGACATGATTAAATATGGCTTGTTCTTACACTCCTTTTGTAGTATTTTGTGAGGTTTAACTGGAACTACAAACATTGTGTTTATTATATTGCATCTTGCAGAGAGCATAAACACATCATGCTGAATTGTGCAACCGGAAGTTGTGAAATCAAAGGAAGAGGGTGAGAAAGTTAAAGAAAATTCAGTTAAAAAAAACCCCTAAAAGTTCATTTCCTGCTTCGAGGATTAAAAAGGTATTAAAAATCCCTAGAATTATTGTAGCAAAGCTATATAAAAGAGTCAGTAAACCAGTTACATTATTTGAAAGCTACATTTAAATAAATTGTTGGGTTACTCAAAATTCTAGCATTTAGTTAAGCATCTAAAGGACTATACAGATACAACGTAGGTGAGATTATATCTTTTACTGAATCTTTTTCTGTTGAGTAAAGAGACAAGCTTTATAGCTACACAGAGATCTTCACTTCTGGAAAAGATACTGAGAGTGTCACAGCTAAATACAAGAACAGATTAAAAAAACAAGGAATCCTGTAGCACTTTTGAAGACTAAAAAATTGATTTATCACATGAGCTTTCATGGGAGAAAATCCCACTTCTGCGATAAATAAATTCGTTAGTCTTTAAAAGTGCCACAGGACTCCTTGTTTGTTTTGTTGAACTGGACTAACATGGCTACCACTTTGGAACTTGTCAACAAGAACAGATAGTTTATCGTAAGTAGTTAACATGTATTCTAAGGGACCATTCAACGTAAAGTGAGCAGTTAACACCTCTATATTGAGATTAAAAGGGGGCCTAGTAGATTAGATATTGTTGTAACAAGCCATACATTCAGTGTCTTTATTAAGACAGTTATTTTTAATGTCTGGCAAGGTTATGAATTTATGCTCCCAGGCTCATTTTTTGAAAGTGTTACTGTGTTTATGGGGAACTTTCCACTATTGATGATCTTGGAGAGGTTAGGGAAGACACTGACACCAAAAGACACCAGACCCTGCCAAAACAACATATGTAAAACCTGATTCTCTTGTTTTGGATGGATATTTCCACTGGAGTTTTGTCCAAGGATATTCTCACCCTTCAACAAAAAAAGTCCTTGGATCCACCATCCCAAGCAAGAAACTCATAGGAATCAACCCTTCAAATCCAATCAAATCTACTACTCCCACAAGATCCAGAAACATCCACACAGTGTTGTCCCTCAGCAAACCTTTTCTGATGCACGTTCCATCTCTCAGAAGGAGAGCTACACCTCAGGATCTTCAATAAATCTCCACAGGACATCTTTATACAACTTCCTCCTTTAGATCCTATACTTGCAAGCATACTCTCCCATTTACTCTCAATGGGCAGAAAACAGCCTCCTTGATCACTAAAGAAATTTCAAATAGCCACTGTTTCAGACAATTGAAAGACAGCAAAAGTTGTACCCATATTTTAAAATAGGGATAGGCCTGCTCCAGGAAATTATAGACCTCACATCTGTATCTGGCTATGTGCGGGAACTGATACATAACAAAATATCTGGAAGATCACAGTCCACCCAGAACAGATTCTGCAAAGGAAACCAGTTTCTCATTAATCTTAGAATTCTTTGAATGGGTTGATAACATAGTGGATGAAGGAAAATCAATGAACATAAATTTAGACATCCAAAAGACCTCAACAGAGTGTAGCACAAGATGCTACTGAAGAATCTAAGTAGTCACAAAATGGGAGGCAAATTGCTGCCTTGGATTAAACACTAGATGGGAGACAGAAAAGAAAAAGTAGGAATAAACAGTCAATTTTCCTCATGGCAAAAAGTGAATAATGGGGACTCAGTATTTCTTACGAAGTTCTGTGCTGCTTAATATATTTACTAATGACCTGAAAATCAGTTGGGCAAGATTTTAAGATGGCACACATTTATTTACGTTAGACAGAACCACAGAAGACTGAATAACTTAAGAAATAATTATAGTTTATTTCTCAAAAAATCACATAGTGTAGTCAGTAATCTCAAATAATTCCTTGGGCATACAAGACATTGACAAGAGGCACTGCACCAGACGGTACTTAAGAGTTTGCCTATCCTTCTGCATTCACATTAGGAGTCATTCCTCAGCTTCCACTTGGATTCTATTGTCACTAGTCTTTGCCACCCCAGCTGTCACTTGATTTAGAGTACATCAATATTTTTGTTCAAGATCAGTGCCAGAAGAGAGTTGTTTTGAACTAAGGAACTAATTTCTCCAAAGTCATTGGCATTTCCTGCATTTAGTTACTCTGTAGCCTTCAGTGGTGATATTTGGAGGGAAGGAATTTTCAGAGGCAAAGATCTTTCTGGACTTCAGCCTCTTGCTGGTAGAATGGGTCCATGCAGATTGAATTATTACAGAGGTTTTTAAATCATGGGTCAGGGCTCAGTACAGGGTCACAAACCCTCAGGTATTGGATCATGGTGCTCCCTTCTGCTGCCTCTGAAAAACTTGAATGCACTGCTGAAAGATCTAATTGTAGGGTCATGGGCATAAATGATTTTTTTTAAAAAATGGGTGCCAAGAAAAAATGTTTGAAAACCACTGGATTATTGGACTGTGCACCTTTTTTTTCCCTTTACAGACATTGTTTCATAAGTATAGTGTGATTTATATGGTAGGAATGGAAAAAAAGATGTGGGGGGAGCTAGATGAGCAATGAAGTTCTCTGAATACGCAATCAATTGACTACTCCTGCCACTCTGACACAGACAGTTACAAAAGAATCAGGAATCTTGAAATCCTGTCATAAGGGTAAGAGAAGCTCAGCTAGCATATAAAGACTCATTACTTCATAACTGTCGCACATTAAATCATTTCTTCTTGTTTGCTGTTGAACTGCTGTAGAATTACTGCCTTTAAAATGAGACATTTTTGATTGGATTTTTAAAGGAAAGATTTTGAGTAATGAAGTGCTGACTATTACCATCATCTCGTCATTCTTTTTATGTGACCAGGATTGCCTTCCTTGACACCATCCAATTAACCCATCATCAAAGTTTACAATCAGAGCAGTCATAGCAATATGCATCATAAATGGCCCTCGTGTATGTTCACTCAGCTGTGATAGAAGTAATAGACAGACCTCGTGTATTAGGGGCACACATAAGGACTTTATTTTTGGTTGTTCTGTGTTTGTTCAAGACCCTGTCTGTAATAATATTTATTATTCCCTTTCAGTTCCAGCAATCCCTCTTCACTGAAAACAAGTGACAGTACAAAAAGCATATTAGAACTTTACACACTAGACAGCAGATGCTTTTGTTTCTATTGCTGTCGAGGAAAACTTGTTAACTGAAGGATCATTTTGCAAAGTATACAAATTATTTATGTGCCCTTTTCTTACCACAAAATGAATGTTCTCTAACCATTTTCATCTCAATTCACAGATTTCTAAATATTTATGAAATCAGGTTTACTCCTGTGTGTGTATAATTTAGAGAGAGAAAACATTTGAACCTGTTAATGATATTAGCCTTTGATTTCTTTCTAAATTGTTATTATAAAAGGAAAACTTTAATTAAGGCTAGCTGTTGAGGCTGTCTCATGCCACGATACTGAGCCAGCTGCAGCTCTATATCATAGTCAGATTTTGCACCAAATTTGAAGGGTGGGGAAATGGCTATACAGTACCTACCTGAACTCCAGATCATTTATGATTCTGTTCCTTGCCTCCCTAAGACTGATATCAGGAATGTCACTGCTCATGCACAATGCCTTCCTTTCTCCACCGAAAGGAGAAATCCTACTTCAAAATTTGAAGGCTCCATACAGTCCAAAAAAATAACAAGGAATGTAACATCTGTTGTGCTTTTCAACTACACAAGCATTCTACATAATCTGAGTTTGCTCAAACTTCTAAAAACACCTACCGCACCATACTCTTGCTCTAAATCCTAATGCTTTAGAGTCACTGATTCCTATACTAACAGTATGTAACGTCATTTGCATAGTCACACCCATTGTAATAACCTGATTCTCCTTCTTTAGGTTTCTCTTTTTAGCCACTGGTCCTTGCCAGCCAGACTACCTGGGTGTATGCATGGGAGTAGGTCATTTTTCAAAAGCAGTGAAGTAACCTAAGCTCTCCTTCAGAACAAAGATAAAATGGGAAAGAATTGTGAATGAGCCACAGTTCATGTTCTGGTACTCTCCTGAGGCAGTGCAGCTCTGTGCTGCCCTTTATTAAGATTGTACAGGTACAGTGTAGCTTGTACTAACCAGCTTCTGTTCTATAAAGCAGCACTTAGACCACTCAAGTTATTTTCTTCCTATGCCCAAATCAGGCAACCTCCGTGGATTGTTTCTGGAACTTTTATAGCACTCAGTGAATAACCAAAGAGTGCATACAATAATCAGTGAGATCCATTACATATGGCATGACACATAACAATCCTTCCTAATGACCCAGAATGAGCCAACTAGCTGAACAGAATGCCTCCTTATTTTTCCATTCCACTACCTTTGGGGGTATCCTGGTAACTGACCATTCCTTCTAGAAGGCAATTTGCCACACGTGCACGCATGCAAGAGAGATTATTTTATTACTGTATGACAGTGATCTCTGGAGCAAAATACTCAAATACTACAGAAGTTTCCTGCTTTGAATATGATATGCCTCATGTATGTCATCAAAACCAATTGCAAGCGCTCTTGCTTTGCTACAGAACAGTGCTTACTTCTCAGGACAACAAATTCTGCATGACCAAATTTCTCAAATTCAATTTTATAACAATTCTTAGTACTTGGGTTAATGTGTGCTGTGTTTTGAAAACAGCACTACACTAATTTACCTTACTGTGCTTGTGAAACAAATGTGTATTCTTAACAGTATATTACAGATGTGAAACTGAGGCAGAGATGAAATACTCCCAAATTCACACAGCAAGTCTGTGCCCTTGCTGTGATTAGAACTAAGCCTTACTAATCCCCACTCATTTCTGAAGATGATGCTCACTCAGAAAAAAAAAACAAACTGAAAGAGGCACAGCTTCCCCTAACATACACTTAGTTTTATTTCCCAAACTAAATGCAAAATATGCTCCCAAGAACATCAGAAATGCTCCAAATGTAAAAAGATATTGGTGGCTAAAGGTGGGTGGACTGATTCAGTCAAAAAATGTTACATGCTTGGAATTATAGCTATGGAAAGACAGAGTTATACAAGAATTGTTAATCTGGAATAGATCAATGATCCCTCTAGTCATGTATCTTCTTTTTTATAGCATCAAATGCCAACACCTTCCTTGGAAGGCATAATCTTCCCTTGTGATCAATTTCAAAGGTCCAGTTTTCTAAAGGCAGTTTCTTCTAGACCCCCATCTTGAGATCAGTTAAATCCTGAAACCCAATGACTATAGTGTTTGTAATTTATCCTGGGTAGTTATTGATACCTTTACTGAGCTTAATCCAACACCCACTGATGTCTTTCCATTGGTTTCAGTATATGTTGGATTGATCTGTATCTATGAACTACTGGTCTTGTCCTTTATCAATTTACCACATGTCCTTTTAAACAGAGCTGTTTGGATATAATTTCAAAACTGAAAACTATATATGATATCTTCAAAAAATTGGATAAGGTCTTGGGTGTGAAGTTTCACCCATGATGGAATTTTTTAAATCCAATTCAATTATGAAGTCCTAAAATTAAAGATCTCCAGTTGATATTCAGATAGCCTTAAGAAAGGAGGCATAAACATGTCCCTGAATCACAACAGATAATGTTTAATAATTTCTGCCTTCCATCCTCAAGGTAAAAGATTCAGCACTAAGAATGTGACACTGTCCTTAACTCCCTCTGTTGTGACTGGATATTGCAGGGCCTACGAACATAAGGAAATCTCAGCTATGCATCATACAGAAATCTGCACAGTAGGGTGAATCCAGGGCAAAGCCTTTTCCTTTTGTGATTGTCAGTAAAATGATTGTTACCAGGCTGCTTTTTTATTTCTGTTTTCTTATACCTTTTCATAATAGCAGTGTCAAAGACAAAAAGACTTAAAGACAATTTTCAACAATGACTAGTGATTTGGGGTACCTCCATATTGGAAGCCCATCTTGAGACTCATTAAAGGGCCTTAATTTTCAAAAAAGGGCTGATTGCCTGCCCTCTAAAATCAGGTTTCCTTAAAATTTCTCACACTGGACACCCAGAAAGGCACCTAAAATTACTAGTCATTTTTTTAAAATCTTCATCAAAATACAACTTTGACCTCTGCCATGAGATAGAGTAATTTAAAAGTTGTCTTTACTCTAATTAGGCATAGTTGGCTGCCTAAATACTGTAAAAACAACTTTTAAATTACTCTATTGCAGATTTTTATTTTTTTTAAAACTTTTATTTAATTTTAAGAGTTAATTTTAGCACAAAGTATCTTCCGCACAAAAAGTAATAATTCACTTTTTTACTAATTATGTATATTTCTGTGGTTCTTAAGCACAAACCAAGAGTAGGGATCCATAGTGTTCGGCAACAGTAGCAGACAGTCTCTCCCCAAAGAGCTTAAAGTCTAAGTAGCCAGGACAGATACAGGTTGGGGAAAGGATCTAATACACAAGCAGAGTCAACAATCTGACAGTAGCAAATATCATGCAACTTCCACTATTCTTTTTAGTTAAGACGGAAAAGTTAAATGAAACGTGAAGGGAGAGGGAATATTGAAAGGGAAAAGGTGGGTAAGGGTAGAGAAGGGCAGGTGAAAAAAAATCAGCAAGTGTGGGGGTTAAGATGAAGAGAAGACACTAGGAAGGAGAGGGAGAGAGAGATCTGGAACAAATGGCATTTTGGCACAGGGCATAGAAATTCCAGTCAGAACTGTAGAAAGTTCTCTGAATGTCCAAAGGGCCTTATTTTGGCTGCTTTTGCAACTGCTCCCATCACTGAAGTCTCTGGCTCCTTCCTCTTTGCAGTTCTTTTCACAAGGGTGCATATGGGGAGAGATGGCACTACTTGAATCCTAGCTTCCTCACAGCAGAGAGCTGTTTCACCTTCATAGTTTTGGATCTAAGGGGTACCCCAACTGAGCCCTGTTTTATTTCCTCATTCCCCAGTATAACTGTTCCTGCTTCTACCAGCTGCAGTCAGTCATTATTGCCTTATAAGGTACATGCTGTTTCAAAAGAAACAACAGTTCTCAGAACGCTGCCATTTTTTTTAGATAATTTTGTTTCTCAGAACACACCAAGCATTTTTTATAATTCTATTTTGTTTTGAAAATTTCCAAATTAAATACTTTGATTAACATTTTTAAAATTTTATTTTATTTTTATATTTTGCTTACACTTGCTTATCTTTTGCATTTCTTTATTTTACTCTAATTTATAATTTTGTATTTTATGTTATTTAATTAAATCAGCTGAAACTGTAATTAGTAGACAAGTTGCAAAGGGGTAGCCGTGTTAATCTAGTCCAGCAAAAGAAACAAGGAGTCCTGTGTTACTTTTAAAAGACTAATACATTTACCGGTATTTTTCACATGAACTTTTGTGGGCAAAGTCCCACTTCATCAGATGCCAGAATGGGACTTTGCCCACAAAAGTTCATGTGAAAAATAAATTTGTAAGTCTTTAAGAGTGCCACAGGATTCCCTGTTTATAATTAGTAGAGTGGAAGTTCTTATTTTCTTATTCAAAGTGTCTCCTGAATGACATTTTGAATGAAAGAGTTTGACATTTTGAAAGTTAAAATTACCTAGATGACTCCTAAAGTAGCTGGCAGCCAGACTGGCTGTCCTGGGAGTTGGGGAAGGCAGCTATTCCTGGAGCCCAAGGGACTGAGGAATTACGTTGCCCAGGGAGGTGGACAAGTTGGCAGCTGCCTGGCTTCCATCAGAATTGCCACGAATTATCACATTCCTGCAAAATGTTTAGAGTCTGTTGAATCAGTATGTTCTGATAAAATAATGGTTGTCAAAAAATTTCTGACCAGTTCTAATCACCACTGATTTTCTCCATTTTTATGACAGCAAAATACTATTGTAAAATGAAGTTAACTGAGTGATGACTGAAATCTTATTAGCAACAAATGCCCCAGTGGAGGACCATACACTACCCAATACCCTAAATATAACACAGGTCAGAAATACTGTCACACTATTACACCACTTGACGCAACTACACTGGGAACTAAAACATGCAGAGCTTGTGCAAATACGTCAGTTATATTCAGATACTAAGGTATTTCAGTTTTGTGGTCTCACAGTTTGTGGCAGATTTATTTAAGCACTCTGAACATTGTGAATCTGAGACCACGTAAAATTAGACCCTGAAGGCTGATCTGTGGTCTACCTACTGAGGCAACAAACAAGGAAAAGATAAACTTAAATAGCACAGCAAAAATTCCCTGTAACAAGACTTGAAAAACACAGATAGCAACTCCAAACTTTGTACGCCTCCATGAAGGACATGCAATACTGAAGTCAGAGGGACATTTGCCATAGATGACATGGGAGCAAGATCAGGGCTGTGGGAGAGCCTTTGTATAGGTTCTTGTGACCCCCATTATTGAAAGGACAGCTGATTGTTAGGCTGATTGTGGCTTAAAAAGATCTAGCTGAATTTGCCAGAAATTCACCTAACTTCAAAAAATGAAACAAGACAAAGGATAATGCTTCTGCATAGCTATGGAGAGAGCAGCTACCTCTTGCATGAAGGAGTAAATCCCACCTCAGAGAGAACAAAAGGGTAGGAATTCCACAATAGAATTTGAAGTGATACCTGATTTAGTAATTTTATTATGAGCTTCATGATATTTAGTATTTTATTTAGTGTTTTTTTCTTTAAGTTCCAGCTTCTGGAGTCCTGTAATTACAGGATTATCTCATGCATCTGACGAAGTGGCTTTCTTTAAGGCGCCACAGGATTCTTGTTTTAGGAGAATCTCAGCTTTCATTTACAAAGGAATTAAGTTTCTGGCGTTCATGACTACAGAGTAGGCTCAAAAACAAATCATGTACATCCTAATGACTCTAGAATCAGAAAGTAAATATAGAGGAACATATATAATCTAATTTTTAAATCAACTTCATGATTTGGAGGAGCCTGACTGAGGACTTTGAACACTTGTAGGTAGCAATACTGGAATTCTCATGGAGCTTTTCCTCCTCAGAGTATCTTGATTCCATGTGTCTTACAGAGGGAAGGTGCACTCAGTAATCTGTTCTCATCTGTACTGTTACAGATTTAGATTACATATAAAATATTTATCTGTCTACATATATCATTTCATTACTTGCACCTGTGTTTGAATGGAAGAAATACAAGTGTTTCAATGCTATGCACTTTGATTTTTGATCCAATAAGTTCAGGTTTTCTGCATTTTTAAAAATATTAATATATGTTCTGCATTAAAATAGTATATTGTGTATATAAATATGCATTATTATAGTATACTATGTATTTAGCATATTTCTTAGACCAGCAACATATTTTGTTTAAATGATGAAAAAAAATAGAAACAAAAGATAGTCTAAAGCAGGAAAGAAATGCAAAGAAAACATTCTTTGGGATACAGAGAGCTGGGGAGTGATATCAAAGAAAATCCTGCCAGCAATTTATTGTTTCAATTTTCTTAATTGTTACTTTTACACACACACAACTGTCTTGGGTGAGTGATCAGCATCAGTCTGGATAGCACAAGTCAGCAGTTAAAAATACTCCTTTCTCTCTGTGCAGCTAGTATAATTGTTTTGTTTAAATTTCTCCTAAGCTACCATTTTTATCTTCCTTTTTTAATGCATTTACAGTCACACTCCAAGAGATCATTTATAATTTGTGACCATTTTTCAGTCCTTATCACCTGTACATGTCTGTGTCTCTTCTTTGTAATGCAGTTACACAGTCCTTAGTGGGTTTAGAGCTGTCCCCAAGTCTCACAGGCTAATACCAAGGCATATCAATATGACCTGATAAAGCATCTGTGAGTAAAACATTCTAGTGATGATATATCGACCACTGTGATCAGTATAAAAGTAACTTCACATGGACACAAACTCTACTCTGAAGACATTTGAAGTGAAATTTTTAACCTGTAATGCGGGGCCAATCTGGGCCTGAAGACTCTGTAACGCAGAGTTGTGATAAGGCCAGGCCAGGCTTCATTTTAGCCTTATAGTTGCCATTTTGACATGCAATTAAGCAATTTCCAAAAGCTGCTGCAGCTTTAGAATTACCATATAAGGAATAGCTAAGTTATTATTAACTGATGGTAGTTGTGAAAGATATGTTAAGTAGGCAAAATGCAGAAGTATTTAATAGCCAATAATAAGATGACCCATGTAGCTTTTGCTAACCAATGAAGTAGTGCCTTATATTGTTTTGACCTAAAATAGGGCCCTCTGGGGCATGCACCTCTCCTGCATCAACAAGGGGATAAAAGTTGGTCACCCTGACCCAACCCCTGAGAAGTCATCACAGACCATCAGTAACCAGTTCGACTGTGAGGTGCCGTGAACCTGTGGGCCCCCCCACCCTTCTGTAGCCCACTTAGGCGATCATGCAGAGGCTTCTCCTCACCGTGGTAAACGCTTGATTTCCAATAAAGAGTGCAATTGTGAGCAAGAGTGTGCCTCAGTGCTTATTTTCCTCACACCAGAATCCCTAAAAGAACCCCCGCTCCTTGCTGAGCGACACACAAGCTGAGTTTTGGTCCCTTTACATTACTCAGTTTGCAATAATAACCATTTGCCTAATTGATCTGCAAATGCCCCTAGTATAAAGGAAGTCCTTTCTGGTGCCACTGGAGAGCAGGGATAGCATGGCAAAGCCTCCATTCACTACAGCAATCCTCAGTTGGCATAAGGTCTATTAAAGAAATATGCCAGAGGCACAAGTTAGGGCTGCCCAGAAGCAGTCATGCATTGCATTGGGGCCAATGAGAGCCCTGAGAATTAAGGATCCAGAACCAAACTCCCTGATGGCCAGCCCTTCTACACCAGATAGGAGAAACAACATTTTGGTATTTTATCATAGATGTTACCAAAGAAAAATCTTGAACAAGCAAATTATTTGCTTGTGAAATTTTCAGCCCCTCCATATGCAACTGGCAGAGTGAGAAAATAATTCAATATTAAAGGAGGAGTAAGCAGTGTATTACTTGAGGACTTCCCACAGATTCTCATAAAAGAGACCAGCCTGCTGCAGATAATCTGAATTATTCATTTGTGAAGAATAAAAGATTTATCAATAAAATCAGGGTCAGATTGCCCATAGCAGAGGCTTGGAAAAGGAGGATAAAATGGAACACAACTGTATAATGCTATATGTTTTGAATGTGACCTTAAAGTCTTATCAGGTTCCTATATTTGCCAATAATAATGAGCTGATGTCAAAAAAAACACCTGACCTTTGGCTTTACAGATTTCCGGGAGCTCTTGCAAAACTCCACTATATTACTGATGTTCTTTGCCACTGCCTCAGATCTAAAGAGAGAGCAAGAGCTGTCCTTGTAACCTTAAGTATACTTTAGAGAACCTTTAAATACTATTTGTATAACATCAACAAGTAAGAGAGAAGCTTCAAAAAAGTGTGTTGTACACAAAAACCCAGTCATCCATGGTAAGTCATTGTTTTTCTTTTTTCTTCTATACTGATACTATGTGATATGACACCAGACTGCAATATATGTTGATATTACATCCTTTCATAATTGACAGGGCTATAGGTAAGTGTTTAAGTTATGCTGTGTTGCTGAAATTACTGTACAGATTGATCATTCTCCGAGTCTGCAGGGAAAGCTGGTAGTTAAAGTCACTGTGTACAGCAATCATAACAGAAATGACAGGTTGCTGTCAAGTAGGCAGGGGCATTCTGGAGATAGATAGCACAAATGCCGAAACCAAGACAAATGCTGTTGAAATAAGTAATAAATCATATTAGATGTCTCTTGTGCCTCTCCTTAGTGTATTGATTGTGATTAAACTAAACTAATTAGAATCGTAATCATGATGCACTTAAAGTGGAACTCACAGTTGTGAGTTCTGCAACATGATCACAAAGTGGTGTTTAGCAATAAGGCCAGGCCAAAGGCAGTCTTCTTTGATTATTAACCTTTTACAGGAAATGTTATGCTGTATGTCATATTAGAGAAGTGCTAACAGTAGTGACAATATCTAATACTCAGACTAGAGAATAACTTGCAAGGTATTCTATTAAAATCTGCTTTTGAACTGCAGTAGGCAATGGAGGAAGGTTATTGGCAGCCATTTTAAATCAGAGTGAGCTGAAACTAAGTAAATTGCAAACGAACAGGGCATCAGATCAAGCTACTTTTATCAGTTTGCTGATCTTTTTATTCAGATACTAGAAAAACAATCCTCGGTTTTTCATTTACACTCATTTGCTACACCCCG
Organism: Pelusios castaneus; assembly: GCA_007922175.1. NCBI lineage: Eukaryota > Metazoa > Chordata > Testudines > Pelomedusidae > Pelusios > Pelusios castaneus. Next base: position 8,883,018 of record ML685795.1, read on the forward strand.
AACACCTTATTTTCTAGAACTAATCTCTCTTTTGTTTTACAAATTTTACAGATTTGTGAGTTGGTGCTCTTGGAAACAAAAGACTAGCAGCATTAATTTAGCTATTGTAGATACTATGCAACTTCTTCACACAGCTTTCCCAACACACTTCAATATTTAAATGGTATAGCACTGTTATTTCTGCACTGGGAATTTAATAGAATGTCGATGGGGACACAGATTGTACAAAATTGCTAATTGTCGAGAGATATGGCAAGATTACCAAAGGAATGTATTCAATTCTCGGTCGCTTGCAGTCTTGGAATCAAGACTGGAAGTCATTCTAAAGGTATGCACCATGCTCAAACCCAAAGGTTAGAATTAGATACAGGCATCAGTGAATGAGATTCTCTAGCTTGTGTTATGAAGGAACTCAGAATAGCTTAAAATAATGGTCCTTACTGACTTTAAAATCCATGTATTTAGGATCTTAATGTATTGAGGAAATTAGTAAATACATTGAGGAAATCAATTTAAAAATCACATCATTAAAACATTCGCTGTATGATAGAACAGAAAAGGATGTGTGTCTGCTACCATCATCTTCAAATCTAATATATGATCAACAGAAAAGCGAGGATTTCACCCCCTCTCAGTGGTTCAAGATTTAGCCTTATTTTCTTCCCACAGTGGTTTTACATTGCTATAACTATTGATTTCATTGGAGTTACCAACTGACTTCAAAATTTATTTCAGATTTAAATCAGGATATATAGAATCAGAATCAGCATCACTCAATACAGGGAGCAGGAGAAAATGCATTCTAGATCCTAATACCATGGACTTGAAATTATTTTTGCTATATTTTAATAGACTTTAGAAAGAATTCTGTCTCATTTAAGTAGAAGATGGAAAGCTAGTTAACATTTGAATTTGCCAAAATATTTATTTAGAGGATCAGAAATGAAAATTTAATTAATCCTCTATAAATTTATATGTTAAACTATTAATTTTATAGACTTCTATATATAATGCTGTGGGTAATTTTTCAAATAATTGCAAATAAATGTTTTTATAAGGTTACAATATTTAAATTCCATCTCTCAAACTTAGTTTTACTGCATGCATAAAGAAGACATGATCTATGAAACATCTGAGAACTAGAAATCAACTTGCTCACATTAGGTAAATATTGGTAACTATTGTATTTAATATTCTTGGCCAAAATTTTCAAACCTGGATACTTGTAGTTAGAAATCTGAATCCATACATAGGCATCCAAATAAAGTGGCCTAATTTCCAGAAGTGCTAAACAGCTGGGGAAACCAATTAAGTAAGAGATTAACATTGCAGTCAGCACTTCTGAAAATCAGGCCACTTATTTAGGAGTGTAAAGTGATGTAAATGCCTACACATAGACACCAATATTTGAAAATTTTGGGAATGAGTTTACCCTTATAGTACTTAGAAAAGATGTGAATGTTGATTCTTATCTACTGTTGGATGAGAAACTCATATTTTTCATGCTCAATCATTTTCAGAGGCTTGACAATCAGATAAGACAGGCATCTGGCTATCTGATATCAATAATAAATCAGGTTTTGACACACAAAACCAAATATTTTGCATATAAAATTTGGTGAAATTGCACACACAAGTTTAGATAAGATTTCCCTATATACAGTATTGTAATGGTAAATAACTCATGTTTAAGTAATTTTAAGAGTGTGAGATTTATGTTCTTTTTTCTTATATTATTTGAGAGACCTGGAAAGTTAAGGAACATATTATTTTCTCCTCTTTGCTTGTTATGGCATAATCTTTTACAGCAGGGACACCAATATTTGCTTTTCTAATAAAAAGAAAGTCTTGTGCAGATATAGCACAACTAATCAACAACTATTAAAAGATTTGTTGAGATTTAAGGAAAGAATATCATATGGCTTCTTTTGCATAGGAGTTTTTTAAACATTAGCAAACAAGTTACCTACATCCCTCGAGCTTCCATCCAATACATACCACACAATCCACTGTCTACAGTCAAGCCCTAAGATATTTTCTCCGATCCTTTGGACAGAGACAGACACCTTAAGAATCTCTATCAAGCATTCTTAAAACTACAATACCCACCTACAGAAGTGAAGAAACAGATTGATAGAGCCAGATGGGTACCCAGAAGTCAACTACTGCAGGAGAAGCCGAAGAAAGAAAACAACAGAATGCCACTGGTTGCCACCTACAACCCCCAAGTCAAACCTCTACAGCACATCATCAAGGATCTACAACCCATTCTACACGATGATCCCTCACTCAAGCCTTGGGAGACAGACCTCTCCTCACTTACGGACAATCCCCCTACCCCCACCCCCACCTCCACCCCCAACCTTCAACAGATACTCACTAGCAACTACAGACCAAACAACAGTAACATTAAAGCAGTAACCAAGCCAGTTACTCCACCTAGGGCTCATTCACCCAATCATCCACCAATGTGATTTATGCTATCATGTGCCGGAAATACCCCCCTGTCTATTGGACAAACAGGACAGTCTCTATGCAAAAGAATAAATGGACACAAATCTGACATCAGAAATCACAACAGTCAGAAATTAATAGGGGAACACTTCAATCTCCCTGCTCACTCCATTGACAACCTGCTAATAGCTGTGCTCAGAAAAACGAATGACAAATCACAGCTTCAAAGAGAAACTGCAGAATTGGAATTTATATGTAAATTTGACTCCGTTGCCTCAGGGTTAAACAAGGACTACGGATTTTTTTCCTCATTTTTACAACAGGTGATTTGACTTCACCTTTCTCTATATGCTGTTCCTCAGTGTTTGAATTCCAACATCTATTTTGATTTGCTGTTACAGCCTTACCTGATCCTGTGTCATACATTTCCCTGCGTTTAATTTTTCCCCACTCTGTAAGTTTCCCATCTTCAAAGCATCTGACGAAGAGGGATTTTCTCCCACGAAGGCCCATGCGATAAATAAATGTGTTAGTCTTTAAAAGTGCCACAGGACTCCTTTTTGTTTTCCAGTTCTAAGAGCTATCAGAGACATATAAATTATTCTATATATCTTGCATTTCACCTGTCAACTGCCAACAAATTTTGCCAGCAGTATACATGAAACCTGCATGTGATACTATTGAAAACCTGGCAGCTTTTTTTTTGTGGGGTGGGAGAAAGATTATGGTGGCATAATACATTGGCAACAGATTAACAGGGTAGTGTTACTATGCCTAAGAATGGCTTACAAGTATTAAATAATATACAGGTTTGTTTACAGAACTTATACTATTAGACAGGACCTCAAGAGGTCTCCTAATCCAGTTCTCTGCACTTGAGGCAGGATCATCTAGAATAGATGATCCTGGAGAGACTTTTGTCTAACTAGTCTTTAAAATTAACTGACCTCAAATAGGAAAATGTTGTTAAATTATTTAGCTACTTCAGATGACAATAAACTTGTGAGGGATAGGGAGGCATCACAAATCAGCTATGTCACTAGCTTGAAATATTATGTACTTATCTATAGTATTTATATCACTTCTCTGCTCCCTTTATTTTCACTTCGTGTTATTCAATGAATTGTCTTCCTCTTATTTGATTTCCCTTTTAGGTTCTGCAGTATATTATGTACTAATAAGAAGAATGGAAAGAGGAGGGTGAATGTCCTTCCAAACTAATTATTTTCTCTTCAATTTTTCCCCTCTATTAATTCTTTCTATCTCCTTTTTCTTCCCTCTCTCTTTAACATGGTAGGTCACAAGAAACCTAAAAGAAGCAGATGAGGTGACTTTTCCTGATATTTTACTCCCCCTGCTACTCCACCTTAGGAAGTGACTGCCCTTAAAAAAACAAAAAGTAAAAAAGTTACCAAATACCAGGTACCAGCAGGAACCAGAAAGGTTTCAAGTTGTCTCCTAAGGCTCAAGAGTTGTAACTGCCAACTACATACTCCTAGGAGAAGCAGGTAAAATCTCCATGGACCATGTCAGCCAACTACAGAGATCCAAAGGTGACGGGAGAAAATGAATTAAGGAACAAACATTTAATAAAAACACCAATATAGATAGAGGAGCTCCAAAATTCTTGGGTCAAGGATCCAATCAAAAACACATCTTCAAGGCACTCAAACTAAATATCTATTATACATGTATGAGATTACAGACTGTGTGTGTGTTAGAACACTGAGAGCATTCAGTGGGTGATTAGCAAATGATTGATAGTTTTAGCAACTGAAACAAATAAATAGCCATTGTGAAATATCTTGGCTTAATAAAATAACTATTTTTCTGTATAGTGAAAATGTCTATTTTTATTTATGGATTTGTTTATATACAGAGAATTTTTGGTAGAGGAGCTGAACCTAACTCTCAACTCAACTATCCTTGCTAATTAAAATTCATATATCATAAACCTAAGCTTGTGAAGGCATTCCTTGAGCTTTCTACATATCCTAATATGCAAGGTAAGGTGATTATTGTGTATTTATTTTAAAATGGAAACCTGAAGAATTATAAGGATAGACATCAGCAGCATGTGCCAGGGTCCAGGTGAATGCCTGGGAAATCAAATGCATACGGGAAAACACCTTTTTTTTCTTTTTTATCCATTAATGGACTGATTGCATGACGTAAATTATGCAGGACAGCTTTCAATAAAATATTCATATACCATTATAAAAGTCCATTCACCGCTAAAACAAAATGCGGCACGGAAAAGAAGTGACAAATGCTTCTTACATATACAATATTTCTCTTTCTTGAGTTTTCCTAATTCTTCACTTAAAACATTTTAATAGCCTTTGAAACAGAAAAATGAAAAAAAAACAAAACCCTACAGTTTGCAGATAGGATAGGATAGGAAGAAAAACTTGTCTTAAAAATTTGTGGAAAAGTAATTAGAATGACATGATACTAAGGGCCCATTTTTCAGCCACACTTTAACAGGGCCTCCTATGAGACTATAATTTGCAGGCACAAATAATTGCAGGTATAAATTTGCATATGCAATTATATATGTTCACAATTTATGGCAGTTAGATGTCATGTACCGTATATGTAAATGACAAATTGCACCCACAAATAACTGCAGATGCGAAACTGTGAAAATTACAAGTGGAAAAATAGTATCTTTCTGCATCTAAACTCATGTTCATGAGGAAGTGGCAGAAATACTTGTTGGTAACACCTGATAGGAGAAAGCTTGTCCTTTATAATTAAATAAATTGGAAAAAGCATAACACCCAAATCAACCCTGCTGTATTGCCAACATATTTACATCCAAATGTGCACTATGGTATTTGTACCAGATCAGCTAAAAAGGAAAAATATTTCTGAATCAGCTATGTATATAAAATATATATGTGATTTTATATATTGCCTCTAGTTGTGTCTTCAGCTCAACAGCTTGCTCTGCAATGTTGTCAGTCATTTTAAATCTACTTGGTTTTGCATTTTTCTGTACAAAATGAGGATACCTGATTGATGATGCTCATGGTCTAAGGGCAGACTTTTCAAAGTGAGGTCCCCAAATCTCATCAACATTCAGCGGGAGCTGGGTATCTAACTACATTTGGGCCTCTGAAAATACCAGCTTATATGTATTTACACTAAGAGTTCTCCATTGGTATTGATATACCTTAAATTTTTTAGTTTCTCAGTAAAGTGTACTTGTGTACAAACATATGTTACACTGTACAGTGAGCATCATTGAAAAGAAACATTAATTAAGATATCAGGGCCATGTATAGGAATAGAAATCTGACCCTGTTTGAAGGAGCACTTTCAGTGCCCCTGAGGTAAGAAGATGGGGCACAGGTTCCTCTTCCCAATAGCTGGCACTTCTCTCACTCCCCCTAACTGCCAGCGGAGCTGGCTCTCCCCGCACAGCCCTGGGCCAATAAAGCTACTCTTCTCCCTGTGGCTGGAGAAGCTGGCTCTCCACCTGTAGCCCCTGGTTCAGAGAAACTGTCCTCTCTTGGTCCCGCCCAGAGCAGGAGAAACTCATTGTCACCGGTCCAGTGCTAGAGTTCTGTGCCCCTACTGACTCGGCAGACCATGTCCCTACTTGTCCCACGCTTACACATGCTCCTTTATGATATCATAAGAATAATAAACTGTTCTGTTCCTATTAAATATTGGAAACATTGTGGTAGTCAGTACATTGGTTTTGCATTTGTTTCCTTTTTAATGATGTCAGTTGGTTTTTAGGAACTCTACAGATTACTAAATATAGCTGCTCTGCGGGCAGTATAGACTGTTTCCAAAAACATTTAAAATAAAAAATAAAATTAAAACCCCAAGCAAATGACATCACTTCACTGGCTTTCACTGATCACATGAATGTAACAGTGCAAAGCAGAGCAGAATGACAAGAGAGGATTTTATCCAGTGATCTCAGATAAAGCATTCTGAAGTTCTTGTGGGAGAGGGGTTTTGTTTGTTCATTTTACTTGCTTTAAGTGGAAGACATGGTATGTCTGTTTTTTCCACATACAGCTCTGGAGATGATGCATGGATAAGCGGTAGCATATACATTCCTGGAACAAACAAAGCATTAAGAATATTCTGGGTTGCAATGTGTCCAAAAGTATACTATATGAGTTGCTATGGTAACTATTACTGTTTTTCCCCCCCCATTGAACGGCAGAATAAATGATCACATAAACTGCATATTGACATGTCAGCTAAGACTGACCAAATCCTAACCCTTTTACTAATTTTTCAGGATTTTGTTTTGTTTTTCATAAACAACATATTGGAATAAAACACTTTCTTCTAAGTAAGCAAGGTTTCCTCAGGTCACCTACTCCTTGGTGTGTAACAACAGGCATCATTTGACACAAAGGGAAGATGAGTTTAAGAAATCACTAAAGCAGATTCTTTACCTGCAAAAAAGTCCAAGTTCAGATTTTATTTTGCTGAGAAAAGTGTAATCCAGACATGCATAAATGACATCAGGCTTTCTTGAGGAAACAGGTCCTGATTCTCATCTATGGTGTATTCAAAGTGACATTGCAAAATTGTAAACATCTGACACTGTAAATGTTTTCTAGTGTCAGAGGCAAAGGGTTCTTTATGTATTAGGAGAAGAGGTGGCAGCAATGCAGAATAGGAAATGTTTTAATATTCATTTCTTACCAACTATCCAAAATATAGATTAAAGCTGTTATTACAGCCAAAGAAAAGGTGATGAAGCATTGCTGATTTCTCACAAGCAAACAACTGCAAAAAGGGAGAAAGAAGACTCATTAATATAAAATAAAATTATAATTGTTTTATTGAGAAATCAGAGCAATGTTCTTCAATGTATCTATTTAATTGAGTAATTTTGAAGGCCTAAAATGAGGGTGATGGAAATCACGTGACGACCCTGGATAAAACATTATTATTGAAAATTACACTTTATGTTAGTTACTTAAGTTTGAAAGATTTTATTAAATCACTAACTCCGTAGCATTGTTTTCATCTATTTACTCAGTGTCAAAAATATTGAAGTATCTAACTCGAATTACAAAATGTATCAGTAAATAGTTATGAATAAACAAACATTATAAAGACTCCAAATAATAAATTCACCTTGTTGCCAAGGTCTTCTATCAGATAGTCCAGGAACTAGATTTACACATTCCAGTGCTAAATGGGACCATTGCAATCATCTAGCATCTGACCTCTTGTATAACAGAGGCCACAGAACTTCCCACAGATAATTCCTAAAGCAAATCTTTTAGAAAAACATCCAGTCTTGACATAAAAATCATCATTAATGGAGAATCCACCATGACTTTTGGGAAATTGTTCCAATGGTTAATTTCTCTCATTAAAAGTTTATACCTTATTTGCAGTCTGAATTTGCCTAGCTTGAACTTCCAGGTATTTAGATCATATTACACATTTCTTTGCTAAACTGAAAAGCTCATTAAATATTGTTCCCGTATTATATATTTATAGACTGTAATTAAACACCTCTTAACCTTCTTCTTTAAGTTAAATGAAGACTCAGACACTGCATGTTTTCTAGTCCTTTACTCATTCTCATGGCTTATCTCTGAAACGTATCCAATTTATCAATATCCTTCTTAAATTGCAGGCACAAGAACTGGAGAGAATATTCTTGCAGGGGTCACACCACTGTCAAATACAGAGATAAAATAAACCTCTCTATGTCTACTTGAGATTCCCACCTTTATACATCCCAGGATCATTTTAGCTTTTTTGGCCAGGGGCATATCTGAAGCCCATGTTCAGCTATTTATTAACCATTACCCTTAGATCTTTGACAGAGTTATTGCCTTCCAGGATACAGTCCCCATACTATAAGTATAGCATACATTCCTTGCTTCTAGATGTATACAGTTACTTTTAGCCATATTAAAACACAGTTACTTTTTGCCCAGTTTATAACCTGCTCCAGATCATTCTGTATCAATGACCTGTCCTTTTTGTTATTTATCACTCCACCAATTTTTGATTAATCTGCAAGCTTTAGCAGTGATGATTTTATGTTTTCTTCCATATAATTGATGAAGCTCTTAAATGGTAAAGGGGTCGAAGAACTGCTCTCTCTGGGACCCCACTGGAAACACACCTGCTTGATGATGATTCCCAATTTACATTTACATTTTGAGACCTATGAGATTAGTCAGATTTTAATCCATTTAATGTATGTCATGTCTAAGTATTTTTTGTCAAAACTATTAATTTTACCACCCAAACTTGTAATCTCAAACAAAATCAAGTTAATTTGGCAGGATCTATTTTCCACAAATCTGTCTTGATTTCCATTAATTACATTACCTTTTTTAATTTTTATTAATTGGATTCCATTATCAATTGCTCCATTATTTTGCCAGGAATTAATGTCAAGCTGACATATCTATAACTACCTAGACCATTACCCTTTTTAAAAACTGGCACAACATTAGCATTCTTCTGGTTTTCTGGAACTTCTCCAGTGCTCCAAGACTTATTGAAAAGTAACATTAACAGTCCTGTGAACTCATAGGCTAGCTCTTTTAAAACTCTTCTATGGGATTGTTTCACACCTGCTGATTTTAAAATGTCTAAATTTAGTAGCTACTGTTTAACAACCTCTGGAAATACTAGTGGAATGAAAAGAGTGTTTACATCACAATATAATGAGTCTATATAATCTGATTTCCCTCTAAATTAGAAAAGAAATATGTATTGAACACATCTAACTTTTCTGCATTATTATTAATAATTTTACCATTTACATCTAGTAATGGAAAATAACACCACTATTAGGATTCTTCTTGTTCCAAATGTATTTTAAACATTCCTTATGGTTCTTAACTCCGCTAGCTATAGATTTCTCCTTGTGTTCCTTTGTTTCTCGTATCTGTGTTCTATAATTCCTAATGTCTGATTTATATTTATTACCTTCAACTCTCCCTTTCCTCTATTTGTAATATTTTTATATCCACCTTCACTTCCCCTCTAAACCAGCTGAGATTTTTTTTTTTAACCAACATACCTTTCTTTTGAAACTGTGGAACTGAGGCTTTTTGGATATCTAGCAAGGTGTTCTTAAATAAGTCCCAATTATCATGATATTATTCTGATTAAATTCTTCCTCTCAGCTGATTTGACTCAATTCTTTTCAGCTTTGTGAAATTGGCCTTACTAAAGTACCAGGTATACATTTTACTGGTTTAGACTTCATTTGGCTTGCATATTATAACAGTGATCAAGTCCTAGGCTACCATTCATTTTTATTCCATGGTCAGTTCCTCTTTCTCCCTCAAGACAAAATCTAATAAAGAATTTGCCTGTGCTGGCTGGAACAATTTTTTAATTAGGAAATTGCCATCCATAATGTTTAGAAATTCCAAGGATGTTTTAGTACTGCGAGCATGTACCTCCAGTACATCTCACTCAAATCAATGTCCCTGATACTCACGCAGCACAGTTCCCTTCCCCATCATAGCTAGGTGGGAAGGAGGCAATCATGCTGTTAGGCCCTCTAAAATATCTGCGCATCAACACACACACACACACACACACACACACAGATAAACTATATGCACAGTTTCTAAGGACTATATTTCCAAGGTTCATCAGTAAATGGACAAATATTCTTTCTCCCTGATTGTTGCCAGATTTTTTTTTAAAAAAAATATATTTTTGGCCCAATTTAAGAATAATACATATTAAAAAATAATAATAACCATACTATGTGACAGATACCTTGATTTTTTTCCCCATCACTTTGGTTCAAAGAGGCAAAGACTAACTGGTGAAAAACACAAGGGTCGTTAAAAATTTCAAAACAGATCAGGGAATGTATATAGATATGTATCTTTAAAAATAATGGAAGATGTATCTAAAATCTCTAGACTGATTTGAATATCTTATCCATTTGATGTTATAGAGACAGCTAGGAGCAGGAACTTTAAATTGTCTGAAAGTTTCTGCATTCTAACCAGAAAGGCTAGCACTGATTATTTCCTTAATTAGCATGTTGAGTCTCATTTTTTCCTTTTCTTGTAATCATATTTTTTTTTAGGAAAGAGAAATACTTTCCCTGTACAACAACAGCCATTTTCTTTAGTCCTACTCCATTATCACTTGAAGTTATCTCAGTAAATCTTCATGTACTGTATGGATATTTATTAAACCTTGCAATCTAACTTCAACTAAGAGCTCCACTGGAATTATGCAAAAACTGCCTTCCATATTTTCACTCCAGTGTTCTGCCACTTGGATGAAAAGGTAATTAATAATTTTTCCAGTTGTAGAATTGTCTTAAAAATAATAGTAATAGTAATTAGTAATACCTTGACCTGCAGTAAATACAATGGCTAAGGACTGGGCGTGAAAAGTCTATTTTTATTTTTTAAGCTAAATTTTTTCAACTGCATGTCTTGCTTTTTAACTTAGGTTTTGTGCTCTAAAGACTGTACAGGACTAAAAGTTACCAAAAGATCCAGTTGGGATCCCACTTTACTAATTGTTTTACACATGGGAAGAGAGAAAGTCCCTACCCCAAGAATTTACTTTAAATTTCTTCAATAGGACTTAAGGTTATGCATTGGCCTGAGACCGTCCATCTGCACAGGACTAAATTTCACTAGCCGATTTTAATCTCTCTATATATTGGTTATAGAAGATTTGCATTTTGTCTTTTGTTGATTTGATATGTTCATTAATCTGGCTGCATAAATAGAGGAGAGTTATTCTGAAATCTTCTAATGGGATTTAAGAGTCAATATTGGTGCCCCATAAACTGGGTTATAAAGGTTCCACCATTGTATTTACTGCAGGTCAAGGTATTACTAATTATTATTATTATTATTATTTAAAGACAATTCTACAACTGGAGAAATTATTAGATTACCTTTTTATCCAAGTGGCAGGACACTGGAGTGAAAATATGGAAGTTTTTGTATAATTCCAGTGGAGCTCTTTTTGTTCAAACCCCAAAGGTATCAGTAACACCACTTCTTTTTTCCTGATGCAATTACATGAAAAGGTTTTGAAGTACATCATCTTGGTATGTATGTATGTATTGGAGTCAAGCAAACAAAAATACAGTATGGCAAGAAGTAAATGTTGCTTAGAACTGTTTTCCAATAATTGTACCATTTTCTAGATGGGAAGGACAGGTCCAGTATACTACACAGATGATACTGTAATTTGAATTTCAGTGTATAAACAACTAGTAGCTGTTAGAGCCTATGTTGGTGGTAAAGAGACAGATGCTTTTTCATAAGATTTCTAATGTACAACATTTTTCTTTCTGTAGGTAAGAATACTGTACCTGATCTGTACTGTAGTGTAGCTATCACTTCTTTCTGTGCACAGGGTCTTTTTTCAAGTCACTGTTTCTAGAGACTTATGCTACTCTGGATATAAAGGATATACAATGATCCTAGAAGCTGAAAGTCATAAATAGAAGAGCTGAGCAATATGACAAGCTTTAGGAAGAATGATGATTAGAATTGTTGAATTGCCTACACCAACCAGGATGTAATGAAAATCTTTAACGACTCCTTAAAAAGATGACAACGCACAGACCTCAAGAGCGCCATCATTAGCAAATTTGCCAAGTTATTAGAAGAACAAGAAGGATTCAATGAAAGAATTTTGGTTAAAGTGAATTATGGAAGCTGAAACAGATGGTAAAGGAAAATAGGGAAGCCATATTGAAAGTTACATTGCAAAATTACTTCTCCCCAATGTTCTAGGAGGGAGTGAAGACTCGTAAAATGTGTCATCATCAAAACACACTTGTGTAATTTATTGTATAGTGTCTTCTCTTTGAGAAGAAAGGAGGAGCAGCTATATAATTGTTCAGCGGTCAGACTCATCAAAAATGCCAAGAAATAGGGCAGAACAGAATAAAATAGGGGTCATTTTGAACAATGCTCCTCAGTAAGAAAGGTAACATTAGGAATATTACTGGATCTAGTAGTAAACAGTAGAGCTAGTAAAATGTTCTTAAATGGTACTTCTTAAAAGAAAAGAAAATTCAAAAAGAAAAATTCAAATTTTTGAAAAAAGATTAAAAATGTGTTCTTTATTTTTTAAAAAAATAAAGTTTCAAAGTAAGGGATTTATTTACATGTTCTCTGTTTCTTACTTTCCATTATTCTCCCCCTGCCCCCCCCACACACACACATTTAAGAGTTGGAAAAAGTAAAAAGTGAGGAACATGGGGAGGGGGGCACTCAAACTCCCTTTTAATTCTCTTTCTTCCCTCCATTCACAACTCTTTCCCCATTACTTTTCCAGTGGCAACGCTGTGGCGGGGAGGAAGAGAGATTTAAAAAGAGAGAGAGAGAAATGTTCTCCCCTCCTCCCCCCCGCCTCCCATACTTTTCAAGTGGATAAGATATCAGGAAAAAAAAATAAAGTGTGAGAAAGGAAAAAAAATAATACAAATTTAAGAACATGAAATGTCTTTTCATTTAAAAATTCAAAATGAATTTTTTTTAGTAAAAAAATGAAAAATTTTAAATAAAAAAATTAGTTCTTTAAATATAAACACTCAGCCCAATAATAAATGGTTGCAAGATCAGTTCCACAGTTGGTCCAAATGTGATTTGAGGGATATCCAGAAAATTAAAGTGAGGAATAGAACAAGAAATAAAGTGTCTGGGAATCCTATTTTCTTTAATGCTAAGAAGGTATATGGTGTTTGTGGCTGACGTACAGCACAAATACTTCATCTGAGTTGGAATAAAAAGTTGAAAGGAAGAAAAATTTAAAACTGAAGAAAAAGAAAACATTTATATGACATCACAGTTCTAATTATTTCCCGAGGGTTAGCCATGCTAGTCTGTATACAGCAAAAACAACGAGAGTCCTGTGGCACCTTAAAAAGTAACAAATTTCTTCAGGCATACACTTTCCAATTTATCTGATGCAGTGGGTTGGAGCTCACGAAAGCTTATGCCTGAAGAAATTTGTTAGTCTTTAAGATGCCACAATATTTTCATAGTTCTAATTATGATTTGAGGTTAAAAAAATGACTATTGGATAAAATTCTTAGCCACAGTTTTCAAAAGCAACATGCACAGCACCTGTTATGAGCTTTCCAATCTTGCACATGCTCTTCGGTCGTTGCTCCTACATCCTCATACTTTTAAAAACTGGGTCTAGAGCAACAAAGATTCTGGTTTCCTGTGAGACCCTCTTACAATAAATGTAAAAAGTAATAAAAAGAGAGAAAATATGCTAGTATGGAGAAACAGTTGTTTCTAAATTTAATGTTTTTCAGCATTTTCCAGGAGGTGTCATTGGGTCTTCAATTTCTCTTTACAAAATTGCAGCATGTTTGTGTTTTGTTTTGTTTATTTGCATAAATGTAAAGGTGTTGCCCAGTATTTAATGTATGTAGATTATATCTTACTGACACTCTCTTCAAAAGTGAAACAATTTCCTATTCCTGTGCAGCTGTGCCTGTTGTTGTGTCTATAATTAAGCAGTTATTTTTGTTTTGTGATATCTAGGTGTTCTACATACTGTTTAGTGCTGCATTCTCATTCTCTCTCTCCCTCTCACAAAATATGTTGCCAGTGTTCTTCTGACATTCTGCCAGTTTTCTATTTTCCTAGGTCATTTAAAATAAAAACCTGGAAGAATACAACACTTTGGGGATATTTTCTACCGGAATACCCCACACAAAAATAGTATAAACACAAGAAAAAACCTCACATGCAGAAGAGGAAAGAGAATTAACATTGTATTTAGGTAACTGTTACATTTAAGGTGTCCAAAATCTGTGTTAATGAAGGTTTAAATGAATGGAGATTTGATCCATCTGTATTTAGGAAATTGTTTCAGAGATAAAGTTGCCTTACTCTCTGTTCCCAGCTGGAGCTGTGTGTATGCAGTTTCTTTTCCACTTCACTATAATTTATGTCAATTTAAGCAAGTGGGATGGGAGTGAGGGAAAGGGATTTAACAATTGAAGTGCAAATTCAACCTCAGGGTCACCAGGCAATGATCAAAGATATAATATCAAAACAAAGTTTCAGTGTTTGGTGGTATCTTTTAGAACCACAAAATGTACCCTTACACGTACACAGTTTCCCAATTCTATTTTACATAGATGGATGGATGACCCACTCCCATGGGGTACTGCACAACCCAGGGTCCAACCAAGCTTGGAACCTTTTGCTGAGTTCTACATGGCAGTTTAAGAGAAGAACAATAGTTCTAGAGCTACAAAAAGATTTTGTAGATAGCAGATACAGCTATTCATTGCTTGGTTTTTCTGATTTTTTGTTTTCAAATAAAGCCAGCTTTCAGAGCTTAAACACCAGAGAGTTTAAAAAAAAAAAAAAAAAAAAAAGCAATAAAGACATAACTGAAAATTTAGTTTCTGGCAGATTATTCTGTACACAATTTTAAAAGGGTCGTGGTTCCATTATGTAATTTCATAATTTGCCATCATTCCACACTTAATATTATCGCTCTTCATTTCTTCTCACAGAGCAAGCCTTACACGTAAATGCTTAGCAAAATAAGCACTTTCATTCTTAATAAAGTAAATGCATTTTTCATTTGTAATAATGCCTGGTTTAGAAAATATTTTTGTATATAACAACAACAATCTGTTCTAATCATGTATGATTTATAGGAGGCAGTTGCATTGTAGTAGGCATATGTAGGAAGCTATTTCACAGAAACAATTGTATTTCCCATATTCTTCTTTCTTGTATTTTTCATTCTGTAATTCTTAACTTTATTTTACTCAAGCAAGACTCACACCAACTTCAGTGCAAATTTACCTTGATTAAGGACTTTGGGTTGAGCCCTGAACTTCATATTTTTCAGATCTCAAGATTCCCAAAAGTAGAAAGCATTTCTCTACAGCCGCCACAACATAACTCTAGGTGTGTAATACATCCACTGTATAACTTGCCTGGAAGGGGTTGGGAGCAGGGAGATGGGTCCAGTGCATTAGTAGTCAATATATCCTCTAGTAGCACCTATGTGTAAGAATATATGAAGCAACAGCTGCAGGATAAAGTGCTCTCCGTCTGTCCTCCAGCAGAATCCCACAGAGAGGATGGTGGTGCAAACACTACCTACTTTCTCCTAGTGGCAAATGCCACCCCCACCTTAGGGAACCTAGCTGCACCACAATGGTTCATGGTTACCGAACAAGCAGAGGTGAATTGAACCAAGGATCTTGTCAAGGATGATGGCTTTAAATTGCTATTGAAAGATTTCTCATGGATAACATTACTACTGCTGCTAACTATTTCTCTATTGATGATCCATTGAAGAATGCCATGGGGTTTTGAATTCTTTACTAAGAGAGCCAAAATTGTATTGTACATACTACTGTCAGAAGATTGTGTGCTTTGGAATTTATTCTTTAGTCAAGATTCAAAAATACATATTAGTTATAACATAGGAATGTTCCCACTACCTTCAATACACATTGGATTTCTGCAAGAACTTGACATAACCTGAAGTAGTTAGTAAATATATTTGAATATGTAACTGGACCATTTGGTGTAAGCCAAAAGAAAAGACTGTAGAATATAACAGTAGAAGGCCATGTATGCACCAACATGGAAGGGACTCTGTGGGTTCTGGAGATA
Organism: Pelusios castaneus; assembly: GCA_007922175.1. Lineage (NCBI taxonomy): Eukaryota > Metazoa > Chordata > Testudines > Pelomedusidae > Pelusios > Pelusios castaneus. The sequence goes on from ML685795.1 coordinate 8,899,094, forward strand.
TTCTGTAATACCACACCCTTGCTTTGTGCTATGATTTTCTGCACAGGAATCTGATGCAGATTATGTACTAGTTCTCTCTGATACCCACTCCTATTGCTAATGATGGTGAATAGGAGAGAGAACTTAGTGTGGGGTGTATTTCCCCGGAACCATTGGCTTGTACATATTTTTTGTTTCTCCAAGCTGCCCCCTCCAAGAAGATAGCAAAATTTACAGTTCCCTTCCTCTCTTAATACCTTTTCATATATTTCTCTAAAATTCTCTACTCTAAAGCTTTTGCTCCTTCTCCCTGATTGAAATCCTTAATGGGCTCTCTGAGAACCTCCTTCTGATTATCAGCTGCATTGTTCAAATTAGGATAAAAAAACTACTCATTTTTTAAGAATAAAAGCTTGGCCATTGGCTTTAGCCAAAGAAGTAGAGATCTGAATAGGCCTTCAGTTATTGCACCTTGCAGGAGAAAGTAAAAGGTTAAAATAAAAAAGACAAGTAAAAACAGCCAGGAATGAAGCCTAGCAAAACAGATTAAAACAGTAGGCCAGAGTTCAATGAATGGTCAAGTTGACAGGGCTTTTTTAAGCTAAAAAAGTCTGACATCACAGAAATTGGCAAGAAGCAAGCTACAGGAAGAGTGGAAAAGTACCTGAAAAGGTGGGAGATGTCAGGTCAGCCTAGCACCAAGCAGATAAAGATGATGTTTCGGCGAAACCTAACAGCTTGATGGATGGAGATGTCCAGTGATGCGTGAGCCTATCAAATGAATGGGTGGCATCAAAAAGGGAGTATATGAACCAAACAAGGTAAATCCGGACCCCAAATGGGACCGAGTCAGTAAGTCTGAGCAGGGTAGAAAAATAGGAGCCATGAAGCCCAGATTTTGTGCAGCTGAAGGGGGTGACAGAGAGTCCTGCCATCAGTTGAGTTTTTCCGTTGCATTGAGAGCACGAATGCTGCCAGCAGATCTGTTGAGATAGGTCATTTGCCATTGTGCTACATTGCATTAAAGCCGAACCTGGCACCTTTGTTTCTACAAGGAACTGTGTTTGTGTTGGGTTCTTCAATCGTGAGAATTGTCTCTATTTACCTCTTGCAAACACGGTATGCCTAGGCTTACGGTCAATGAGCTAACTAAGTCTCACTAGAGACCTGAGCCAGAGATAACCCAAAGTGTTAACCAAAGGAACATCTTGGCTTAGGATCACCAGGCTAACTCAGTTCCTACTAAAGATACAAGCCAGGATGTAGAACATTAGGCTAACAAGGGAAAGAAATAAAGAGGGAATAAATAAATCCACCAAAAGGTATTTGCAGGGCATCACTCCTTGACAGGAGATATAAATATGATTAAAACATTTATTATTTTAAATAAGCTAATAGAAGACAAATAACTGAACCAGCCTTTAGACAGCCCTGCATGGGAAAGTGGGCTGAAAGGCATGGAAAGATTGCAAACCTAAGAACAAAGGCTGAAACAAAGAATGCTACTGCCTATCAGTTTTTGAGAAACAGAGAACTGAATGGATGCTTTAAAATTTTAATAATTTCTTGTGTTGTCTTCCTGTGAAATAAAATTGCTCACGCGATCAGCTTGGACTATTTTAGTAATGTAGCTACTGCGTGTGCCATTAATAAATACTTTGCTATCATGATCCTGTCTGCCATCATGCTTAAGGTTTCATCTTGTCATGGATATGGCACCCTAAGAAGAATCTGTGTAGAACAATTTGATGCCATTACCTAGCTAGACAAATGAGCCTTTTAAAATGGATCATGAATGTACAGTTTCATTCTATGAGAAACCAGGGAAAGGAGACTGCTGCATTGTTGTGCAACTTTGAGTGTTCCCTAGAGCTTCTTCAGACTATGAGCAAAAGCTAAATGAGCATTGTATAGGGACAGCTGAGAAAGAAGTCTATGAAACAGCTACAAGAACATCTGATATAGGTAATTGACCTCTCTCTTGAAAACAAAAAATACCCCAATCTTGCCGCACAAAAGAGCAATAGCAAATACATTAATTGTTATTGGTTGAAGGAAGATTTCCTTTCATCTCAGCATCAAATGTTCAAGCAACATTCCATTATTTCAGTAATTTTCCCAATCTAACATTTTTAATTGGTACATCAAAAGCCACATTTTGCCTATAGTTACACCCAGCTGCAAAACTGCACAGGTGTCCCTAAGAGCATAATTTAACCCAAAGATACAGTACTAAAAAGAGCTATAAAACACAGAGCTGAGCTAAAAAAAAAAAAGGGAAATATTGTAAAAGACGACAAATTATAATGCATCAAACAAATACATGCAATCTTTAAACCAATTACTATGGCAAGTTATCAAAAATACCCTTGTGCCAGATAATCCCATTGTGACTCCAAGGCCCTTTGATCTTTCTGGTGGCCGTTCAGAGTCTGTCAGCATGTTTTCCATCTGGCTGATGATGGCAGAATTAAATCATGTCCAACATGCTTCAAACAAAAGCATTTTTCTGATTTCACTGACTGGCAGCCTGTGTTGGTGTTTGTCTCCTCTTGGGAAATCTTAGAATACAGCTGCCCTCAATGTTCTTTTCCTATTGTTTGTGGCCACAGTTTAATAACAAGAATTCTGAAAGATAGTAATGTGACGGGACTTTTACAGAATTAAAGTCTAGGCTCATGCACTGAAGCAATGCATTTTGCTTAGCTATCCTACTGCTTACCGTTCAAGAAGTTTGTAAAGCACTAACATGAAAACAATGTTAAGCGATGCAGATGATATACTCTTGGCCTAGTTCTTCAAGGTTCTAAGGATCCTCTGCTTCTACTTGGATTCAAAGAGGAGAATGTATAACACAACCCTCTGCATACTTCAGGATCAAGCCCAGCTGTAATGCGGGGCCAATTCAGGCCTGAAGACTCTGTAACATGGAGTAGTGATAGGGCCAGGCAAGACTCCATTTTAGCCTTATAGCTCCCATTTTGATATGCAATTAAGCAATTTCCAAAAGCTGCTGTAGCTCTGAAGTTACCATATATGCAATAGCTAAGTTGTTTATTACTAACTGATGGTAGTTGTGAAAGATATGTTAAGTAGGCAAAATGCAGAAGTATTTAATAGCCAATAACAAAATGACCCATGTAGCTTTTGCTAACCAATGGAGTAGTTCTTTATATTGTTTTTACCTAAAATGGGACCCCATGGGACGTGCACCTCTCCTGCATCAACAAGGGGATAAAAGTTGGTCACCTTGACCCAACCCCTGAGAAGTCATCACGGACCATCAGTATCCGGTTTGACTGTGAGGTGCCATGAACCTGTGGGCCCCCCGCCCTTCTGTAGTCCGCATAGGCAATCATGCAGGGGCTTCTCCTCATCTTGGTAAGTGCTTGATTTCCAATAAAGAGCGCAATTGTGAGCAAGACTGTGCCTCAGTGCTTATTGTCCACACACCAAAATCTCTAAAAGAAGCCCCGCTCCTTGCTGAGCGACACACCAGCCAACATTGTAAAAACTAAATTATATTTTTTATGAACTAATTTTAAAGGAAAGAGGGAAAACCAGTTTCATCCCTTCCAATTATTCTTTGTTCAGCATTTTCACTTACAGAAGTATTAAAAACAGGTGAATTAAGAGGTGACTTCATTGATAACCCAATGCACTATTCAGAACCTACCTACTGATCTGGTTTGTTTGTTTATTTGGTTTTTTTACTGTCACACATCACCCTAGTATTTGAGTGCCTGTTAAGTAAAAGTGAATGGCAACAACAGAGCCCCTAGTGGACATGATGAAGATGCTCACCTTCTGCACAGACTTGCGCTATATTCTTGTGAAAGTGAAACTATAAAACCAGAAGCTAAACACAGAGGACTTAAATACAAAGAATTTAACCCAGCTACCACACCATATTTTAACACCAATGCTCCTTCAGTGTGAATCAGCAGAGCTCCACTGCTTGGCATACAGGAGTTGCATACCAAATGGCATTCTCTCTCCCCATCACCATCCATTGCAATAGAAATATAATTTTTCTAAAGCAGTCTGGACCTTCTGTGTTTACTAACGGTGAAAGCAGTGGGCTGAGGGAACAGGACTTGCCTGTACATGCGGGATCCACCTTAAAACTTTCACTTCTGGGCCATGTAGAAGCACCAGCAAATGTTAATACTGTGTACGCCCTACCAGGTGTTTGGGTGGGTTGTTTGTTTTGGTCAGGGAAGTGTGAATGTACCATACACATTTTGGGTACCAACTGGAAAACCAAAACAAATCATGAGGGTCTCAGATGTTCTGTTTAACAACAAAATGGTTGTGGTCCATACCTGAAGTTCATCAGAATCATTCTGCGAAGTTCTGCCTATCAGCTTGTCTGTCTTCTCTGCCATGGGATTAATAGGCAAATTTTGAAACATTTCTAAAGTTTTTATCAGTCTGGATGTGTTTCTTCTCTTATTCGTACTTCACACCATTTAGGACACCCTGCCATGTTGCCAATTCTTGCTAATTATCCAATCTCACAATTACACAAGAAGCTCCCAGCCTTTTGGGCTGACAAAGGGGAACTCCCCCCAACACCTGCCTTCCTCTCTTCCCCACCTCCTTAAGAAGAGAAACCAACAAGAGGTTCTGAAGAAGGCAGGCAGAGCTGTCCCCATTTGCACTCCCTCAGGAACCAAGACGTAATTTTACAAAGTGATGTAGAGGTGGCTGACACTATTCTCATTGGCCAGCAGGAAGGAGAAAAAAGACAAATAGCTCCAGGTGACCGTGGTCTCTCTTCCTTTTCTGTGACTAATGAGTCAGCTCCTCCCACTCTAATGCTGAAACACCAGGCCTCAGAAGAAGGAGAGGAGAACCCCTGGGAGCTGCCCGTTCCAAGGCGCACATGCATGTATATAGACTGTCCTCCACTGCAAAAAGAGCAGAGGTGTGCTGCGGAACAAATGAATGCAGAATTATTTTTCAGGTGGAATTGATGTGAGGCTGGAGGGCACAAAATTAATTGATTTGGGGCTGGAAATGTACAGCTGATGTGTGGGCTGCAGCACAAAATAATTGCTGGAAGGGTGCAGTGGTCAAAATAGCATTTCTCACTAAAAACTGAAAACACTAATTGTCACACGCATACATACAGGGGCTGAGCAGAAAGAGTTCAAAATTTAGAACAGTTCTAAGAAACATTTAAACCATTTCCCCCCATGACTCTCTGCTGGTTACAATCTATACTTTTGAAAGACCAGCACCAGAAGCTGCACCTCCAGTCAACCGATGACATGAATTACTGCATCCATCAAGACCAACTCATTAATGTATGCTAAGTCAGTATAAAACCATAGTAAACCATTGAAGATGGGAGATAGGAATTAGAGAAGGAGAGGAAGAAAAGCAGAACAAGAGAGAATATAAGGAAGAAGATAGCAGATATACGAAGATGAGACAAAAATATGATCTTAGCAACATTGTGTAAGCATGGATTATCTCTCTGGAGAATGGAGTTAATAACTCCAGTGTTACTGATATCAGTCTGGCACTAGAGGGGACCATGGAGAAAGAAAGATGAGGGGAAGGAGAACAATAGAAAAGGGCAGAGGTTAGATTCTAAATGACAAAGCAAAACTGAGATTGGTTAATATAGTTTGCTAAATTTGAGAGAGGAATTACATATTAAACCTTACCCAGAGCCATGTAGAAAACTGAAAGCTTTAAGGCTTTTCCATCACTATCACATTTCCCTCTGTCCCCTTTTATTCTCTTGCCACTTCATTAACATCTAACTTATGCACCATAAATAAAACAATTGTTAATAAAGTGTAAAATCATGCCCAGGAACTGACATTTACTAAAAAAAAAAAAAAAATTAAAATGGATTTGGCCTCAAATATCAGCTCAGCTAACTTTTTTAGTAGCGTCTTTTTTAGTGCCACAGGTAACTTTTACTTTAATTTTTACTACAAAGTCACAGTGGGGCATTTAGGCTATGTCTACACTAGAAAAAGTTAGGTCGACTTTGTTAAGTCGACTTAATAAGGTCGACTTTAAGTTGACTTAACAAAGTGGTTTCCCTGGACGTGGACTTAGTCCACTTTGTTAAGTCGATCTAACTGCCCTTAGGTCGACTTAAAGCGGACTTAAGCGTCCACACTATGCTTAGGTTGACCTAAAGGAGGATTAGGTGGACCTAACCGGCAAGTCTTACAAAGTCGACTGAAGCTTTCATTAGATCAACTTAAGAATTTTCTTAAGTCGACCTAATGAAAGCCTGGTGTGGACATGGACTAAGTTAGGTCGACTTAAGTCTCCTTAAGTCGACCTAACTTGCAAGTGTAGACATAGCCTTAATGCTCTTGGGACTGAGGGTGGCAGATTTTTTTTTTTTTAAAATATAAAAGTTAAAAAATGTAAAAAGCAACACAGCCATAGGAAATGTATCAAAAAAGTTGCAGGCACCCTGAGGACACAGTAAGGATTCAAAGTTAAAAAACTAAACACTTACAAATTTGTTATCCACACAGCTTAGATTGCAGCCAGAGTGACAAATGTTTTTGAACAGCTTTTATTGCACGGACATTTTCATGAAGAAATTTGTTTTGTTGTAAAAACAAAAACAAAAAAAAGTGTTGGGTTTCTCCCTCTCCTTACTTCTATGACAACTTCTGTGTGTGAGCGTGAGTGCACACATGCAGTCAAAAATGGGGTGGGGAGGATATTTTTTTCATGGGACAAAAATTAATTTCCTACCCACTTCTACTACATATAGTAAAGAGGTGGCTTGGGGTGCTGCTAACACATGGAAACCATGTTAGCCTACTTACTAAGTAACAGTAGAAGATGCTCCTTATATTAAGGCAATAAGAGAAAAGAAAATTTTCCCAAACTGGGGCAAACCTTAGGAATACTCACAATATGTTCAATAGATCCATAGTGAAGAAGAAGATGACAATGACAGAGTCATGTATAGAGATGGAAAATTGGTCTTGCTAAGTTTTGCATAATTTTTTGAAGGGTGGCCACTCCAGAAAATTGTTATTGGATAATGGACTCTTGCTTCTGAACAAATGCTAAGGAAATGCTGACACCACTGACACTAGGATCATGGGTTTTTTTGTTTGTTTGATTGGTTGGTTTTCAAGGCTAAAGACTTTTATAAGTAACATTTTATTGTACTGGCCCAGAAGAAAAAAAATTAGTTATGTCAAATGGACTGGCCAAAGGTTAAAGTTCAGAAAACAGGAGAGTATTTGCAGCATCAGGGACATGCTCAGCATTAAAAAACTGCATCACATCTGATAATAGGCATTCCTCCGAACACTAACTACAATGTATACCCAGACAAACAGACTGACTTGCAATAACATTACCTATATCACACCACAGGGTAGGCATGTCCAAACTTTGTGAACCTCACAAGACTCCCCTCCCTGCTGAGCAGAATTCTTTAGTCCCACCACCCAGCCAAAGGGCAGAAGTTCTGATTCCCAACTCCAGTCTGCTGGGTGCAGAATGAGGATGGGGGGGCCACAGGGGGCTCCATGAGCCACATGATGAGCCACAAGTTAACCATCCCTGCCATAGAGTATTGTATTGCATCTTTGATACTCTTTTTTATTTAAAAAAGTTACAAACGTTTCACCTAAACAGCACAAATTACACTCACTTTTTATAAACTAGCAGACCTCAAAGTAGGGTAAATATTGCCTGATCTTCTCAATAAGGAAGAAATATGTAATACTTTCAGCTCCCATTAAAGTCAATTAAAGTTTAGAGCACTAACAACTCCGAGTCCAAAAACAAGAGATTTTTAAAAGGTCACAGACACATGAAAAAATGAAGATGCTGTACATTAATGAAAATAAATGCAAAGAACCAAGTGTTTCCATGAAAAAAGTCAAACTATATTTAATGCATATCAAAGATATAACATGTCCTTTAATGGAAATAGCATAAAGAAGGTATATAAGGCATTGAGAGCAAAATGCATTAGAGTCTTCACTGTAGCCAGAATACCAATACCCCTAATTGTAATACAGTTCTATCAAGGATGGGTAATAATTCCATATAATAATCAGTGCTATGTAAGTGTTAAGGAATAAAAGGAAAGGCGGAGAATAGTTATTTTATCTAGCTAAAAGCTTTATAATGAGAATTATAGAAAGAGCACAAATTAACAGCTTTCTACTGCTAATACTAAAGGAGAATCCATCACAACTCCAAATCAGCCTGTGACAGGGCTTCTCCTTCACATATATTTGATCTTTCCATGGTGATGCAATTTACATTTATCTCATGTTTATTCAGACTTTTGAGATAAGGTGATATAGGCAGGGAGCTTCACTACTATCATGTTAGTTGATGTGCCCTCCCAACACACACACACACACACACACACACACAATCATACAAAGATGAAATTCAAGCAAAGTCTGTAAATAAATGCTGTTTTAAGAAAAAAAAATCGGTGCCTCCTTGTTTATCCTGTTTTCCAGATCATTTAATATGTTGAACAGAACTGTTCCCTGTACAGATCCTCAGGAAACCCTGCTATTTCCTTCTCTCCACTGTGAATATGGACCATTTATTCCTACCCATTGTTTTATATCTTTTAACCAGTTACTGATCCCTGAGAGGACCTTCCGTCTAATCCCATGACTGCTTACTTTAAGAAAGAGCCTTTGTTGAGGGACTTTGTTAAAGGTTTTCTGAAAGTCCAAGAACACTGTATCCCCTGGATTACCCTTGTCCAAATGCTTGTTGACTTCCTCAAAGGATTCTAGTAGATGGGTGAGGCAGGATTTTTCTTTATAAAAGCCATGTTGACTTTTCCTCAATAAACTGTATTCAGCTGTGTGTCAGATAATTCTGTTCTTTGCTATAGTTTCAACCAATTTGCCTGGTACTAAAATTAGTGGTGTTACACCAGTAAAAATTGATGTTACATTAGCTATCCTTCAGTCATCTCGTACAGAGGTTGATTTAAGTGATTATATCACTTCCAAGTTGTGCAAATGATATAATAAAAAAACCCCAATAATATAATCAATAGCAGTTTTATAGCCACTTCCGCTCCAGACCTCCCATTTTTAGCTACAAAGTTCTTTATTTTTATGTTAGTATCTTGGGAGGTGTAGAAGGCCTTTGAATTCTTTTTGTAAATCACCAGAGCATTCAACGACTGAATTAATTTCTGGTGTAATTCCGTTTCTTAATCTGCACTAGGCATCTTAATAAAACTCAGTGTGGGACAACCCACCAATAAACAAATTATAAGAACCAGGGAGTTTTGAGTTCCTGTCAGGATCTTTGTATGTAAAGTAAAGCTGCACATCCTGCACATGCTTCTGTTCACAGTTAAATTTGAACACATAAATAGTCCTATTGAGTTATACAGAGCCACCCTGATACATAAAATTAAGATTTACTTCTGTTCCCTATAATGCCAATGCCATCTGTCCTTATTTGTTTTCACAGAAGAAAGATCTGGAACTAGGCATGTAACTGTGATGAAAAAAAGTAGAAGTTGTGTTCAGCTTATAAATTCCAGGAGAAGGAAGATGTTCTTATTTGAGCACAAAAATTCTTGGGCAGTCTAGAGACAAAAAAGATTCATTTGCTTACTCTGATACCAATTCATATGGAAGCAATATTTATTTTTTTTTCACAATTGCTTATCTTCAAATTACTGGAGTTCCTCTCATTGTTTGGACTCTGTTTCCAACATAGCATTTCTCTGGAAGATTAATTAATAGAGCATTCACTACAATAATTTAGAGAACGATGTGCTGGAGACTTTGCTTCCTGTTTTGATTAGTACCTTATGTATTAATCTTGGCATTTTACTTGCACAACTCAAATAATGATTAGCTCTGAAAAAGATTTTCAAAATCTTTGTCTGGATGCAATCTAGTATCTTTGCCTCCTCTTGGATACTCCACTACCATATTTCCTTAAAGCTGAACTCCTCATCTTCTCTACCCATTTTCTCCACAGTCAACAACTCCATGATCTTTTCCATCTCCCAGACATAGAATCTCAGTGTCATTTTGACTCCTCCCACCATGATATCCTCATCGGATCTTTGAAATCTATCCTGACTGTTCTTTAGGTGAAATTAAGTCCTATGCAATGGCACACAAGGCCTAGGCACCAATGGCACTTTTAAAATAAGATGTAATGGTGACTTATAGAGTGAATAAGATTTACCAGCCTTTTGCATGCAGGTGAATTTGAGTCTTTTATTTGACTTTGATATTAAGTAGTCTCCTGTCTAACCTCCTTGCATCTCATCTTGAACTCAGCCAGTCTATTCAAAGAGTTGCTGCTAAAATTATCCCTCTTTCTCACTGATCAGACTGTCAGATATTTCTGTTAAAATCCCTACACCCCCTAGTTCAAGTTCCAGCTGTTCTCTTCAATTTCCGGACCCAGAACAACTTTTTCTGTTCCTAGATCTTTGTTCTCATTCCCCTATACACCCCCAAAACTTCATTCTAACTTTCCCCATTTTATTCTTCTCCCAGTTTTTTGTGGTTTTGTCTTCTATGCTGCCTTTTGTTCTTAGTGCTGTCTTCTCTGGTGGAACACCAAATCAGAGTTATATCTCTCACAGAATCACTTCTACCCTGAAGTCTTTTAACAGTTGATTCTTTGAGCTTATCCTATGGAACTAGCCCATTTTGTGGGTCACAGACACATGGTATCACGGAGACTCTGCTCTGGTATTTTTTTATCTGAGCAATTTGATTTATAATAAGGGAATTGTGACATTAATTGGGAGTGGCAGATAATTGAACTCAATGGGATCCAATTTTTTTAAAAAGTCCCAATGCAGAGATCTAATCTGCACTTGGGGGCTAAGTCGACTGGAGATGCACATTCCGTGTGACTTCCCGGGAGCTGGAGCGTTGCCGTGCTGGCCATTGCCTGCGACCAGCCCAGAGGCTGGGCGCAGGCCAGATCTGTCGCGGCAAAGTCGCAGCCCCGGGGGTTTGGAGGGAGTGGCGGGGGCTGCCGGGCTGCACGGGGGACCCTTGGTGCTGCCCGGGGGGGGGGGGGGTGCAACAGCTGCTGCGAGGCCGCGCATCCACGCACCTTAGAGGAAACAAAATGCTGACCCCTGTTAGGGAAGCAGGCAACCGACCCTGACGGGGCCCCTTGCTGCTCAGGGCCCTAGGCAGCTGCCTGCCTCGCTTACCCCAAAAACTGCCTCTGCCGTCGACTTGAAGTGCCCTCTGGTCGACGCAGCCTTACTCCACTTGGAGGGGTGGAGTTACGGAATCAACCAGCGATCGCCTCCAGGATAGATTGAGCAGGTCTACACTGGCCATTCAATCGATCCCACAGTTTTTTCAGTGTAGATAAGGCCAAAGGAACTTAGTTTTAATTTTAATTTTCTAACATATTACTGATATTTTACAAATCAGTCTTGCTTATAGTAAGTTATTACAGGATAGTGGCTTTTTGAATTGCACATATTGTCCTTAGATTAAAAGAGCTCCTTGCAGTTGCAACTTGGAGAGAGCACTTAAAGAGTGAAACTATAATCCATACCCTGTACATAATTTTGTACTGTTTTGCTTTACTCTTCTATAGCTCTGAATTTAATTAGTCACTATCTATTTTCATTTAATCTTTCAGCATTGGGTACAAAACATAGCTGCCTCTTCCTCACAACTGCCACATGTTCTAGTGGAACCAATCCATATGCACAGTGTCATGCATGGAAAGAAGAGAAAAGGGGAAAAGGAAAAAAAAAAAGCAATTCAAAATAGTTTTGGCACAGGTATGTGTCAAACTCCCCACCAGCTAATATAGTTTTTCTCTCCGGTGCAAACCTGTGGCATCACAGAGGCTCTCGTTGATTTTCCCTGGAGCTAACATGGCAAAATAAAGATAATTCATGGGTAGCACCCACCAGGATTCTCTCATACAAAGCAGGGATGACAGCTGTACCTTGACTATGCTTTTATTTAATTATCAGGTCTCAATTAACACCCTGCCACTATATCTGTTTGTTCTGCTTTGCGCCATTTCCCTTGGTCTGATGAAGAGAGAGAGATTCTCAGAGCTCTGCCCATTTTAACTGTACTTCTTCCAACAAGATGATTTTTTGGGGCGCATGTAAAAAGCTGTTTGGTCTCTGTTCTTTGTCGAGTGAATAAATCATTTCTATGTCCCATACATACAGAGCATCTAAAATTATCCCAAGATGTCTGTCAATTAAATTTAAAGTGATCTTTTTATATCATGGGAAAAGTAGAAGGGCCGTGTTCTTAAATCGAATCTCCAAAACAAAACTCTTCACTTGCACAGCCTCCTATTTCCCCCTCCCCACACCCCTTATTTCCTTCATCCTCTGCTGTCTGCTTTCTGATTCCTCAGTGGTATATTTTCACTGCCAGAGTACCTGGAGGTGAATAGTCAGCTCCAGATATTGAAGGGAATTTCATACTTAAGTAAAATTATCACATATCAGTAGATTTCTACCTTAAAAAAGAAAGAAAGAATCTTTATAGATCTTAAGTTGAAATCTTTAAAGCATTAACAAATGTTTTATCTAAAGGATCAAACATCTTTTGAAGAATAGCGGATAAAGCACAGCAGCCTCTGTGCTCGCTTCAGCCTGCAGAATTTTCTCTCTAGTTAATATGTCATTCTCTCTACACAGGGCAAAAGCATGAACCCCTTGCCCTCCAGGTGCTCAAGTCCCAAAATGCAGCAATAACACTAGATTTCTGCTTTGCAGAGGCAGGCAAACCACAGAAAGGAAGCAAACCTCTGATTTATAGAACCAAGCCCCACAACACTTCACATGGGGGAAATGTCTTGGGCAAACTAAAAAGTAGGGGCATGGCAAAAAAGAAAAAAAAAGAAGTCGGCACATGTCACTAACCAATTACTATGTGCAAGCAGATTTCGTCCACTAGTCTCCTTGGAACATCTAGTATCAAGTATATACTGGGTGCACACTGGCTATTCCAGGTTAGGGATGATGTTTGTGTTCTACTTGTGTTAATGAGCACATGCCCATTGATTTCAATGGGATTTCGGTGCCTAATTTGTTTAGGTCATTTGAAAATCCCACTACTTGCCTATCTGCACCCTACATCTCTCTGACAATTCGCCCCACCTCCCCCTTTTTCTTAGTTTAATAATTCTGCTTTCAACAAAAGCCTTGGGTATGTTACATCTAAAAGTTTATTCGATGTAGATAATAAAGAATGTATGTGTGTATTGTATTAATGTATTGGATGTAGATAATAAAGATAACGTGTCAGTGGAATTTTCCAGCCATCATAATATATTACCTGTCTAAATATGTTTTCAGACTTTAAATTCCCTTTATAAAGTTGATGGTAGCTGTTCTTATATTTAAGCAACTGAGCTACATGGCTACATTGAGTAGTAGAAATTGATTGTGAAGTGCAACAAACCTAGAGAGAACTGTTCTTTCATAGTGCCTGAAAATGCATTGCATGTGCCGTTTCCTCATGTCTTTCATAACTCTCATTCATTCACAGAGTAATTGTAGTAATTCCCCAGCAGCCAAGAGGGTAGATGAGTTGCTCCAGTAAGCTGACTGGTCCCTCAAATACCAAGACATACTTTATACTGCTTGGGAGAGAATGAACAAGCAGAGTTGACAATACCAATCTCTTTGGCTATGTCTACACTAGCAATTTAAGTCGACTTAAGGAGGCTTAAGTCAACTTAAATTAAGCCGTGTCCACACTAGGCTTTCATTAAGTCGACTTAAGAAATTCCTTAAGTCAACTTAACGAAAGCTTAAGTCGACTTAATAACCACCAATCATTAGGTTGACTTAAGCCTCCTTAGGTTGACCTAAGCCCAGCGTGGATGCATAAGACCACTTTGTTAAGTTGACTTAAGGGCAGTTAGGTTGACTTAAAGTGGACTAAATCGACTTAAAGTGTTGCCACTTTGTTAAGTCGACTTAATAAGTTCGATTTTTAACTTTTCTAGTGTAGACATAGCCTTTGAGACTCGTATGGTACATCTAGGCAGTACTGGATTTGGGGGCTTTAGATTCCATGTTGCTTGCAAAATTAATGTCTCAGACAAAATGCCACTATGTCAAAACCAACTTTCTGACATGTGTTTGGCTGTGATTTAGTTTGCAAATGAGAAGTTCTTGCCATTAGAAGCAAGATAACACTAATGTGCATCTCAACTTTTTATGGTAACAAGTAAAAGTGAACAACTTAGTTCTCTCTGGAGACATCTAAGAGTATGTCTCCAGAATCTCTGGGATCCTCTGACCTGACAGGGTTCGAGAGCCCAGGCTCCAGCCTAAGCCCAGAAATCTACAATGCAGCCCCACAGCCTGAGCCCTGCAAACCTGAGTCAGTTGGCATAGACCAGCCAGGATTGTCTAAATGCAATAAAAACAATAAGTGTCCTGTTGCACCTTAAAGACTAACAAATTTCTTCGGGCATAAGCTTTTATGAGCTCCAACCCACTTCATCAGATGCAAATGCAATGTAGACATAGGCTAAGGCTGAGTTAGATGGTCACAGGAGAAAAGTGGCACTTGTTTTAAAGGTGCAATTCAATGAAAATATTCGGTAACAGGAGGGCACAATTTGCATCTATTCTCTTCACAGAAATTAAAATGAAAGGACTATTAACACAATGCTTTGCATGTTCTGTGATTACAAGAAATGGCATCAGGGAGACTGTCAAGTATTACGGTGGCACAGTACAGAGGGCAGGGAATAATCACAAAGGCCAAGAGAGAGCAGAATGTTTTCCTCTATGGGAAATTACTTCACTCACATGTGACATGAAATTAAATTTGTTATTTCTTGAGTTACATTTTCTCAATGGAAAAAAAATTAAACAATAGGTTGTAATTACATTTCATATTTAAATTCTGCCTTGTAAAATCTTATATTTAGCGGATGAAAGGAGTCAATTATCCCCAGTAAAGAACCAGAAGATTCTGTGAATAGAAAATGTACATTATTCTGTGATGGCATCTGAGTTGCCATTCTCACTTCAGGTTTCACAGTTTGAAAGTGATAAGTCCATGGATAAAGCACAGCATATTTTCCACATAAATTACTTCGGGGAAGGCAGACCCACAGTTCCATAGAGCAGTATACATGTGTGATCATTTTAGATTTTAATTCACAGTACTGATTTACATCCAGGGGAGAAACTGGAAAGCAAAGCTTTGGTGTATTGTATAATGAATGTTTTCCTTTAGTGTATTTATTGTTTTTAATCATGTATAGTGTTTGTGTAGCATTTCTTTTTATGGTAAGCTACACTGGAGAATTAGTGAAGATCAAATGTATGTATTTAACTGTTCCCTAATCATTATGGGCCAAAAATGTAAAGCCTAAGGAAAGAGGTTTGGAACAGAGGGTCTCTCTGGTGGCTGGTTATAATTATGTAAAATTTTAATGGGTTGGGTTGAAGTTTTCCAGGCTGAATTTTCAAAAATAGTCAGCCTGAGACAAAACAGTCAGCTTTCAGTGAGAATGACATTTGGGGTGGGGAGGACATTTTGTTTACCAAGCTGGTAAACTCTCTCTGAAGATCTCTAGCACCTTTATGACTTGGAACAGGGAGTTGGAACTGAGCACACAGATGTGACTCTGTTATCAGGGTAGTCCCTTTTTCCCATTCCCGTGGAGATCTGCCCAAATTTAGCTGAGTTATAGGCCATAAAAAAAGAGCTCAATTGTCACATGCCCAGAAGAGATTTGTTAAAAAATTTGGTTGCTAGATTCTCCAAAGATTCTGTCTATGCCAAGAGCATTCTCCAGCCCAGAGCTGCAGGGGCTGAGCTGGACTTTCATTGAAATTGCTCTCCTTGCAGCTGGGGCAGGGTGGCATCAGGAACTGAGAGCAGAAAGACATTCTTACCTGTGCCCTGAATCCCACGCTTCACTGGCACCTAGGCTGGGAAGGAGGCGGCAGACTAATTGGAATACAGCAGAATGAGCAGACTGAGAGGAACCAGGTGACGAACAGCACAAAAGAAAGGTGACAGGAGCAGATTTACTACCACTGTCATGAGCTACTTTTCCAGTTTTGCTATTTCAGCTTGTGTTTGCTGTCCTGATGCTCATTTTATGTCATTTTGGATCTTCCAGCTTAACTAAAGTTAATCCTCAGGGACACCAAACTACCTAGGAGAAAGGACTTGGTCTAAGACTGTCCAAGCTTCAAGGTTTGTTTGTTTCCTCCCTCCCTTTTAGCACCATTCTCTCTTTCAAAAGAAAAGAATAGCCTCTAATATCAGTGTGATGGAAATCTGGGAGCTCAACACAACCTCAATTTGAGTCCCCAGCTGGGACTAGAACTGAGTTTGAATCTCAAAGTGAAGGCAAATCTGAATTTGTATCCTCAGCTTATGCTTAAGCTCACTGCAGACAGCCAAAAATCAATGCACTAAAGCTAAAAGCTTCACTATGCTGAGTCCCCAAACCAGCTGGTTCCTGATTATTTTACTTATTTATTTATTTGGTGCACTGTGAGTGGTGCTTTTCAATCACTAATACACTGGTGTCCCAGAAGGCTATATATCCTGACAAACAACCCTGAGGACTCTCATTAACACATGGAATTCATCTTAGATGTTGTCCATTATGCAAATGAAAAGTACGATTGGTTCTTTTTTATATAGCCCTATTGATTTACACAACACCAAGTTAGTCTCAACAACATAATTAGACTGTTTAATTAGCAAAAAGTTGTGTTTGTGGAGATTTTTTTCCCCTTATTTAAAAAACAGCACACATTTCTGGCTAAAAAAACCCAGATATGATTCTGCCTGGTGGTCTGATATGCTAATAGTGCTGACCAGTACGCAAATCCCCTGAAGTAAATTGTTTATAATGAAAAGCTAGGTAATTATTCCCTTGGGGATATGAAGGGACCACAGCAGTTGCTTATATAAGCAAAATACCTATTTTTTTGGTATTCTGAAAATGGATTTGTTCGCAGGGGACTAAAAAGTTTCAGTGATTATTAGCTGTTAAGTGCCTAATTATGACCTTAATAATAATTGAGTGAAAGTGCTTTGCCTATGGAAACTATGGAAAGGCTGGTTCCCTGGTTTACCTGGGCCACAGGCACCTAAAACAACTTATAAATGGGAGACGCAGCCCACTGCTGTTCTCTTCAAAGTAATTTTGTGGCTCAGTAAAACTTCTGTGCAAAAGTATACGGTCTTGCCTTATCCCTACACTGCTCATATTGTCTTCATGTAGCAGGAAATCAAACTGATGGACATATCAAATCAGTAACTCAGAAGTACAGGACATAAAACCTAAATTTATTCCTGTAACACATTCAAGAGGTCTGTAGCTAGCAAAAAAGAAAATGAAATGAAATGGAGTAAAATCCACTAGTAGATATATCCTTTCTTGCACTTCCTATCAAACACCTTTACCCCATACCACTCATCCAAATTTTCTGAAAAAGAAAGCATTCTCTATGTGTAGTTGATGTCTGATGGGACCTTATCCATTTCAATAGCTCACTGTGGTATTCTCACTTTGAGCTATTGTATTCTTCACAGAATGCAATAAGTTCCCCCAATGCAGTTACCAGGAAGCATCCCCATCAACTATGCAGATAAAAATAATAGAAAGAAGATGAGGAAGTCCACCAACAGAGAAAATGAGAAAGAGAGAAATATACTTATCTGTGAGAAGTGCATGATTTGGCACTTCTGCTGCTTACAGAAATAAAATCCTATGGAAAAGACCTTAGGAATAAATACAAAATAAGTTTTCTAACAGGGTTTTTGAACTGTCCTATATAAAAGAAAAAAGTTATATTCTTGCTGTAAAATTCTGCAGGAAGATTCCAAAAACCTATGGAAAGGATTTTGCCGTCTAGTTATTACAGTTGTTTCTACAGAACTGATTTTACATCTGTAGAACTCTGTTAGTTGAATTTCTACTGCATTCTATTGAACTCATCCATCAGGACAAGCACAAACCATATAACACTGGTTTCCCACATACCTCTTCCCTTTCAGAAAGTCCCAGTTACACTCACAAAAGGGCATAGGAAAAGGGAGATGCCATCCATGCTTTAAATTAGGAACTCCTTTTCAGGAAGCATAAAACATACATAAAGTAGCCTCCCTCTTACTTTGTGCATGGTTGTATTGTACTCAGCCCATGAGCTGTCTAACTCCAAAAAAAGGTTACTCTTTCTCCCTCGTTTAATTAATTATAGAAGGGGCACACATCTTTTAATATCTATAATGAAGTTCAGAAACTTACTACAAGACTTTTTCCACCACAAGCAACATGTTCAGAGGGTTCCTCTTCCATGGGGCCTGCTCTGGCCTTCTTCCACACACTACATTTGGACTGTACATGCCCATTTAATTCAGCCCAATACAAAGAACATTAAGCTTCCCGCTCCCTAATATTTGACAGTAATATAATAAATGTACATCAGCATTCTCCAACACCATAAACCAAAATATATTTATATTTAGAAATGAGTTCATCAAGGTAGTTCCCTCCCCTCCCCCAAACTATTTATTATACCCCTTTCAAGCTCTGTGTGGTACTTGCTAACTTATGGCTGGAGACAATAGTTCAGCACTGCCAAGGGGAAGCACTTATGCTATACCAGGAGATCTGGCACTTCTTTCTGCAAGAGGTATCATGAAAGCACATGCCAAAATGCCATAATTTATTGTGACATTTTGAAATTAGGCTTTTAATGAATACTTTTTACTCCTTATGTTTATAGAGATAGATCTTCAGTTGATATACATTTATTTAACTTTGCTGAAGTCATTTACATCAGCTGAGAATCTAGCCCAGAGTAAAGTTTCTCTTTTTTTTTCCTTCAAATTCTGTGAATAATTAATAATTTTGTTTCCATAGTGCTACTCCCTTGCAGAAGTTTTCCTGAGGTACTAGTCGCACTGGTACATAATGATCAAAATGGAACATATTTAACTGCCATAGAACACAGTAAGACAGTAAAATAACACCCATCCTAATATGTAAGATACAGTTCATTCATCCTTCCTTCTGCCATTTCCTTGATACCATCTCAATCTCTCCTTCTCTTCTTTCCTTTCAATCATTTCCTCCACCCCCTTTTTATCAGTTGCTTCCGAATTCCCATATCTGTTTCTTCCCTCATTCAGTCTTTCCCACAGTCTCTTTTCTTTACCCAATTCTCTGAGGAAAATCTTCAGGGACTGACTAATGCTAGCCATATTACAAATAACTCTTTGAAAGCACTCCTTAGCAAGAATGCCTACTTCTCCAGAAACCCTGATGAATGCACAGAAAACATGGTCTCTCTATATCCCTCTCTGGCTCCATGCACGGATCCTGGAAATCTCCAGGGCTAAGTCTACACACTGGAAATCTTGAGCTTTTGTGAGGTCCAGAAAGGTTGTGTGTGTGTATCTCCTAGGCTCCAAGAGCATCTTGGCATCTCTTTCTCTGGTTTTTCATCTGTATCATGAGGATTTGCCCCAGCAGGAAAACCAAATGCACAGAAGCAACTTATCAGTAAGTGCTCCTTTGTGGCTGGTACAGAATGGCTGGGCCTTCTCCTTGGTCTCCTCCATCTGGGTCTTCTGTGGCTTTGCCTTCTACCAAAGTCACTTGAAAATTCTGTTCCCTTCCAGTGTACTCGAAGTCCCAAAATAAACATTTCTTTCAACCACAGTTCCACATCAACACAAACAAGAATTCTTCTGTGTTTACTGGGCTCAATTCACAGTTCTCCACTTCCCTTGTGGAACACTGAGCCCCAATTCTACTTTCCTGGAGCCTAGCTAACTGAGGCAGCTATGGTCTCTCTCAAACCAAGAGTTCCCAGCTCTCCTCCTGGAACAGGGTGAACTTTAGTCTGCTGTAGGGCCTCAGCCAGCTTCTCCCTCAGCTATCCCCAATTAGTCCTCAGTCGGACTGGCAGCTTTCTGCTGTAGATATCTGACTAATAGGAGTGGAACAGGCAGCATATATGGTAGATTGTGTCTCCCAGCTTATTACTCTTTCTGCAAAGCTTCAGGTCTCTGGACTTTAAAGAGTAAAAATATTCCTTTTGAATACTACTTATCCCTGAATCCTTTTCCTCTCTCCCTCTATCTCCTCAGCATTTCTAGTTCATATCATCTCAAATTCCTAAAGGGGCCAAGACACATGACAGGGATGAGCTGACTACTAGATGCGACTAGAAGGCACAGGTTACGCAATCAGAATCACCCTTGACTATATCACTGGCATTTTACTAAAAGTGTACTCAGACTGCTAATTGAGTAATCCAAGTATGTTTGGAGCATCCCCAAAGTCCAGCATCATGAAGCGTAGGTGATCCAGAGAAAACCTGGTCATGATCAGTGCCGAATTTTATAAATTCTACATGTGCACAACTCCAACTTCCACCTTTAAATGGAGCACACAGATTGTTACTACAGCCATGCAAGATTTCAAAGTCTGGCATTAGCTTCATGAGATTCTGACTGACCAGAAAAGTCAGAATCACTCGTCATCCTGATGGAACTTCAAAACTCATTCTTAGCCTCAGCATCTCATCACGCACTACAGTAGTGTGGTGGCTTTCTTTTGAAGCACTTTGATTGATATGGTTACTAGACTCATAAAACCCTGTAAGAGAAATGTTATTTACTCAGGAAGAGAGGCAATTGTCATCAGTGCGCCCATATCTCTGGACAGAGATTGATTTCCGGGTCAATAGATGCATTGCTTCTTCATCTTGTGGTAGAAAGTAGGACTTCACAGCCTTCCAGTTTTTTTCAGAAATTGATTGAGAACTATCACCTCTTTCAGGTGTAGTAAGACTGTAATAAGACAAATACTGTGTTCTTGTTCTACAGAATTAGAAAAAGTTCAAAGTTCTTTCCATCAGTGAGGATGGAGACAAGGTGTCTTGTGGTGAAAGAGGTTCTGTGTTGATATTTGCTAAAATACAGATAGATCCATTTATGTCCCCTTTCATTGACAAAGAATGGCCACTTGACAGGTGATTGCCGATCAAGTTTGATGGCTCTTAGCTAGAGACATTATCTTATCCTTTGCCTTTGAGAAATCAGTTTATCCCCAGACTTGTTAGGTAAGCATGCTTTAGTTGTAATTTCAGTTTATGTTCATAATGCTTATTGTGCATTTCATACCTTATTACATCACAAGACATATTTTACTCAAAGATTATTAAGGTAGCATGTAGATGTGACTACAGGAATGTTTTTGGTCACATCCATCTATGGACCTGACAATGGGAAACTGCATTAAATACTTCCATAGATTCTAAGGTTAAAATAAACTGTGCTCATCAAGTCTGACATCACCTATAGCATAGGCTATAGAACCTCCACAAAATAATTACTAGAATATATTTTAGAAAATAAAATTTTAATTTTTTAAAAAAATTGTCAGTGATGGAGAATTCAGTATGTGCCAAGCTAAATTGTTCCATAAGAACTTAAGAATGGCCATATTGCATCAGATCAAAGGTACATCTAGCCCAGTATCCTCTCTTCCAACAGTGGCCAATGCCAGAAGTTTCAGAGGCAATGATCATAACAGGCAGTCATCAAATGATCCATCCTATTGTCCACTCGCAGCTTCTGGCAAACGAATGCTAGTAACATTCAGAGCATGCAGTTGCATCACAGACAGTCTTGAGTAATAGCCATTGATGGACCTATCCTCCATTAAATTATCTAGTTCTTTTTTGAACCCCGTTATATATTGGCCTTCACAACATAACCAGCAACAAATTCTGCAAGTTGTGAGTTGTGTGAAGAAATACTTCCTTTGGTTGGTTTAAACCTTTGGCCTATTCATTTCTTTGGGTGAAATACTTTCTTTGAAGATGTAAATAATTTTTTATTCACTTTCTGCACACCAGTCAAGTTTTCAGACCCCCTCTTGCATATCTGCTCTTAGTTGTCTTTTTTCCAACCTGAAAAGTTAGTCTTTTTAGTCTTGTGACTTCTGCTGCACTTTGAAGAGCTTTTTACAGAAAACTCTCCACAATGAAACAATTGACTCTATAATGATCTCTTTCTTGAGTGATAACAGCTAATTTAGACCCCCTCATTTTGTATGTATAGTTGAGATTATGTTTTCCAATGCGCATTACTTTGCATTTACCAACAGTGAATTTCATCTGTCATTTTGTTGTCCAGTCACCCAGGCCAGGTTTGTGAGATCCCTTTGTAACTCTTTGTAGTTGACTTTGGATTTAACTATCTTGTGTAAATTCCAATGGTTAATTATTCTCATCATTAAATATTTACATCTTATTTTGAATTTATCTAGCTTCAATTTCCAACTATTTAATCATGTTACAACTTTCTCTGCTACACTGAAGAGCCCATTATGAAATATTTGTTCCTCACATAAGTACTTATAGACTATAATCAAGTCACCCATTAACCTTTTCTTTGACCTAAATAGATTGAGCTCTTTGAGCTTGTCACTATGAAGCATGCTTCCTAATCCATTAACCATTCTTGTAGCTCTTCTCTGAACTATCTCCAATGTACCAACATCCTTCTTGAATTTTGGGCACTGAACTGGACACAGTATTCCAGCAGTGGTCCTAACAGTGTCAAATATACAGGTGAAATAGTTTCTCTACTGTTACTTAAGATTCCTCTGTGTTTTAGATGTAGTGTTGTACCGAAAGCTCATGGTATCTCTATAACCCCTAAGTCTTTTTCAGGATTCTCCCCCGGATCAGGTCCCCCATCCTGTAACTTGAGAGTAAACCAATCCCCTTTAAAGACAACTTGAAATTTAGCCTTTTTTTTTAGATAAGTTCAAAGTACTCGTACCTGTTCCTGAAAACCCCTGACAAATTTTCCCCTGTTGCTGCATGAAATAACTATGCAAATAAAATTGGAAGTGACTAGAAATTGCACAGGAGAAAGTATGAACAACACTATACACAAAGTCCTGCACACAGTAAAACTGGAAAAAACCTGAATTTGTTCTGCTACTATTGTAGCACCTAAACAATACCTAAAATAACTGTAATTGAATAAGATTGGAGGGTGATGGAGCTGGAGAGAATTGTGACTTTTAAGATGCAATATGAAAAAAGTTTTTCACAATTTTTAATTCCTCCATTACATATATATGTTATTTCAGGCTGTTCCTATGCAAATATACACTAAAAAAGCCAACAAAACCTTTGTTTAATTAATTTTGCCATTTACAATTTGCAAGTTGCCCGTTGAAAATCCTATGATTAACTCAAATGTATGCAACATTTGGAATTATCTTCACAATTTTTTTGTATGAGAGCCATTTATTGTGGGTATACTATACCTGAAATTTGAGCAGCAGTAGTTAGTTTTGTTTGAACATAGGTCACATGGTATTGTATCTATTCCCTGACTGGATGAGCACAACCCACAGAGTACACTACAGAACATTTTCATGCAGTGTGTAGATCAACATTCCATCATGAAAACAGGCTGAATCCACATTGGGGTGTACAGCTACATGTGTCAATTAAAGGCTCTTTTGGGGAGACAGTGGGGAAAGTCTTTCCCTATGGTGGAGACAGGTTGGAGCAGCTGATAGAGCCTTTGTCCACTGTATTTCCACTGCCAAAGCTTTCTGCTTTAAAGGGAAGTCTTCTTTTATGATGGGGAAAGGCCCCGGCCATGGGGACACTACACTGCTAAAAATATCAGTATATGGTATGTATTCACACACATGCCCACACCCTTCATGCCTGTTTTTATTCTACCATGCCTCACTGGCTACCCAGCTAGTTATACTCCTGCTAGGATAGAGGATGGGGGGTGGGGAGGCTAAGGGAATACATACTCTACATGCCACCAAAAGTGGCATGTAGTGTAAATGTAGCTTCAGAGTCAGGTTCTGAAGCAAATGCTTGTGCTTAGAAATTTAAAATTTGCTTTTGGCAAATAAACATTGTTCATTATTCACTTAACGGTTGCTTTTTGTGTGTGTGTGGGGGGGGGGAGGGGGTAAGGGATTCCGATCAGTAAACTCATTCACAAGAACATTTACAGAAAGCAAACATGAAACAGATGTAAATACAGCTGCAGAAAGTGTATTTAAAACTCCAATGAATATTCACAGAATGTTGTACAGGATTAATTCACCTCCCCTAATAATTGCTGGCCTATTGGCCTTGAACTACTTTCCTTGTTTGATTTAAAGAATAGCTGTGTGGCATTTATTTAAATGGATGTGGGGAGAGAAAAAAAATGTATGAAGAATTCCACAACTTTTATCAACAGACAACAAAAATGGAGTAAAAAAGGAGCCAGGCATTCTTCACAACTTTTCTTTAAATATGGCTATAATAATGTATGGCTTTAAAGTGACAAAGTCAGGAAATGAAGACTGATAATCTGACCTTAAACCATGTCACTGCAGGGAAAAGATGCAGTGACTCAAGCGAAAGATGGTCTACATTATACAGATATTTAAGACATGCACTATTATTAAAAAAATATTACCACTGATTAGATATTTTGAAACAAACATTTATTAAATTGCAAACAAAAATCTGAAAATATTTAGTAATAAAAATAATAAAACTAATTAAAAGGGGCATCTGAAACCATTACTTTCTATGAGCCAAATTCTGACCCTCTTTGTAAGTGGATGGCTCCATTTTGGGGCTATTTTTTTTAATAATCAAAGCTAAAGAATATTTCTCACTTTGGTAAATAAAAATGGGGTATTCTTGAAAATTAGTAGGATAAATTATTTTAATGCAGAATAGATTTTTATAGTAATGTTATGAACTGAATGTTATGGTTGATTCAATTATGGAGGATCAAATTAATGTAATTTAAGAAAGGACCGCCACCACTCACAAATATTTTTGATACAAACAGCACCACAATATTAAACTAGATAATAATGCTTTTTATGGAACATAGATCTGTGGAAGTATTCTGAAATTAAACACAACACTCAAATTGTGGTAACTTAATGTGATGAAAACAATTTTGTATTTATTAAATGCAGAGTTTTCTGGATGTAAATGGGGCCAGGGTTAAGTTACGCTCTCCAGAAATACAAACATAGTCCATCAGCCTTACAGTTCAGAACATTCTTAAAGTAGAACCCAAACATTAAAATAACAGGGCTTCAAAATCGGTAAATAGATGTAGAATTTGGTTCAACATATTTGGTAAGATTCATTTTTTTGGTTTCTACCTGCCTTTGATATATGCCAGATCCTTAACCATGATACAACCCCATTGTGCTGCTCCAGCTATGCAAGGGGCTTTGTACATCATAAAGCAGCAGAGAATAGTACAATCCCAGCTGCCAGCTTTCTAAATCATCATCTCAGGCATACAACTCAATTCTATCCCCAAGTAAGACACAAAATGCCAGATGAAGTCAATGGTAAAAATTCCACATTGATTTACAACACATGCAACCCAATTAAAAATTGACTCAAGTTTGGATCTGCACCAAATATTTTAAAGCCCTCTGTTTAAACAGGACTGACGTCGAGGCAGGAAATTTTCACTGAGTTTCCACCAAATCAGGTCATACCTGCAAGGCCTATCTGCTTTCCTGGGTTTATTTTCCCCCAAGTGTAAAGGAAAAGGAAATTAATAACTATAAGAAGAACACTGGGAGAGTTCTACTTTTGGAGAATACAGGTTGCTGATTACTTTTGGATATTGGATCAATTTGTCTATTAAAATGATAAAGATTTTATTTGCCCAGAACTCTGGATATGCACATTATAATACAATTTAAAACCTATACATTGTGCTAAATAAAGTTTGAGTGTGTTGTATTTTATGGAATATATTCCTTTTATCTCTTGTAATTAGAGCGGAGATTTCGGTTTTCCGGCTCCTATTGATTTTCAAAGGGAGTTGGGTGCTTAACTGTCCTTTGTGCCTTTGAAAAAAAAAAAAAAACCTTAAATCCCTTCTTGGGTTCTCAGATTCACTTTTCCCCTATTTTTTGTCCTATTAGATATTCAATTAGTTACAACTTCTTGTGCACTTTTAGAGCTCACTTGTAGCTTACCCTGAATGGGTACTCAAATTGGGTAATTGGGCAATTGGTCATCACAGCATCTTGTTCAGAGGCCAGACAACCCAGGCAGAATATGCAAGCTCTGCATTATGCTATGTATACCACTAGATACATCAAAGGCTATGGGGTGAAGTCAGGGCCAATGTCTCTTCTCGCCTATGATATCTAGCAGAGCTAGGCTGGCAAGAGGTGGAGCACATGCTGATCCTGTTCAAATGCTGACAGACCTGCTAATTCAGCATGTATTCAGGGGATCTTCCAGAATTCCACCAGATGCTCTTGTTACTTATTCTTATCCTCCCGCATATAGCCTTGCTTTTGATCTCCTCTTGAATTACTAGATGATGCCATGATTTATAAGCAGAAAGCATTATGTTCGTATTTTCTCTCAGGAAAGCTTCCAAAGTATTAGCATGTTTTTATCTGCCCTGGTACACTGTCCATAGCACCCTCTTGAAGAATGTAATCTGATAGTCACTCAACTTACTAGTTTAATAGCTCTATTTAAAGAGGTTTCACACTTTAGGTGATTACTCATGTAAGAGTTAGCTAACAGGGATATCATTCCAAAAGGATGACATGCAAGAGGCTGCTAATCACCCATTTGGAAATAATTCAGGAAAACAAAAATTTCTCTCCTACACATGTGCCTTCAAACCACATTTACCTAGAGATGTACGTATTATTTGGACCTGTTTCTAGTAGTGATCTCAGAAAGCACTAATCAGGGAACAGGAAGACAGCCAAATGCATGAAGTAGTTCTCTTGGGCAGCTTCCCCAGAAATACTATCCTGACATTTTATGCGCTAAAATTTTGGCAGGTTTACAAATGATAGATACTGGATTGAAGAATATAATATAATAATGTGACGATAACATTATGATACAATGTGAAAGGAAA
Organism: Pelusios castaneus; assembly: GCA_007922175.1. NCBI lineage: Eukaryota > Metazoa > Chordata > Testudines > Pelomedusidae > Pelusios > Pelusios castaneus. Next base: position 8,926,018 of record ML685795.1, read on the forward strand.
GAGCAGGACTGAACAGAAAAAGCAATCAGATGGTAATTGGGTCTATCAACATAATATCTGGATCACAAGCTACAACAATGTGCGTGTCAACTTCCCAGAATTTTTGAGTCCTATAAATTATTTTGACTAATAAACCAACCATAAGCAAATTTTTCCTTTTGTATGAGATGAAGCAGGCCTTTGGTGAGGGACACATTGCTCAACTCTGGTACAGGGCGCCTTGTTATATATGGAAGCAAGAAGATTGCCTACTTATTTACTGGAACAGTGAATTCTACAAGATGAGGTTTACATGTCTGTGATTATTACTATGGTATAGGACTCTTGAAAGGGAAAGACATTTAGACACAATGGAAAAGTATAAGTATTAAAAATAAAGTAAGATGTTTAAAAATTCAAAGACAACAATTAAGATTCATCAACTGTGGCTACCTTTCAATACATCTCTCATTGTTCAGTGGACATTGTAATACAGTACAATGTTTAGCTGGCCTGATTTTACAGCATTAGGACTACATAGGATTAAAAGATCCTTCCCAGATCATTAATTTCATTCCCCAGCAGGAGTAGTATATTAGTTGGATGGTATTCCCTGATTATAAGATATCAAGTCTAGAATCAATTTGAGATCTGGTCTTATCTAAAAGGTTGAGGTGCAGCAACAGCTCGTCATGCTTAACTTGATAGACTTGATCCAAACAGCTCTGGAATTAATAGAAAGACTCTTACGGACTACAATGGGCTTTGGAATAGGTTTAAAGCATCTTTACACCCACCTGGGCTTGGAAAATTATTCAGTACCCAGTAGTTTCTGTTGAGAACAATGCATATGAAAGAAGGAACAGTGAGAGAATTTGGACCACAGTGTCGAAAGCATGCTGATGACACTGAGCTATATGGATCTGAATTTCAAAAAAGTGTTTGGTACATAAGAACATCTATTTCAGCAGCTAAATAAGTAGTCACATTGACAATGACGGGAATGCTTGGATGCTAAGCACACTTAGAGCTCTGGCCCATAGTATTAGCATACTATGGTACTGCAGCCTGCACCATCTCACTTTAAAGACCATAATGACCTCATATACTTGAACTTGATGGAACATGCTCCTGTAGAGCCCTGCAAAGAAGGGATTAGCTATAATTACCTCATAACTAAGTCAATTGAATTAGCACACAGCTCAGACTACTAAATAAGAGTTGGTATGATTCCATCCTTCCTTCCTATTCTGTAAATACTATAAATAGGGATATTTGGGGAGAAAAATACTCAACTCCTTGAAACCCAGCGAATGCTGAAGACCAAACTCACCAATAGCATATCTTAGTGCAACTGCCAGTGATCTAAATAAAAGGAATCCTTGTTTCCACTCAGAATTAGGTGAAAAGAATTTGAACAGAGTATAAATATGGCTAAATACTGAAAAGTGATTCTCTTAATCAGGGAAAGGCACTCAGGTATTACAGCGATAACAGCCGTAGAATAACATAAACAGACAGTTGGTGTGTATGCCACATATGCTAGTGTCTTCATATAAAAAGAGTAAGTCATTACATTTTGAGAGAACATACAATGAAAGATAGATATTAATATTCTTTGCAAATCATAATATTAAAGCAGCATATAATAGAAAAGTCTCTTAAACATGTTTGCCATTCTTCACAAATGTGACTTTCCACCTGCAAGCTGACTGGTGACAACTGAAAAGGAGATGGTAAAAAAAAAGAGGAAAAAAAATCCTCTCTTCCAAGCAGTGAAATGTGTGGCACTTGAACTTCAGCACAATATAATCCAATAACTTTACGTTATAAATAACTTCAGCATTTATACTACCTAAGAAAATTCTCCCCAGAGACCTGAATACTACCACTTTGCTTACAAACAATGCTAAAAAATAAGCGAGTCTGGCACCAGACAAGTAGTCCTGATTTACATCTCCATGTTCAAGAGGATACTCAAGGCCACAATCAGGATTTGGCGTAAAGGGAATTGTGCTTGAGAAGTTTGGCCTCTTGGTTCTTATTTCATCCCTCAGAGGAATCACATCAAGGTTCTAGTATTTTCTTCTTACTTGACACCTTTAATTCTGACTCTCAGAATGTGTTTTATTTTATTTTTTCTGAGCCTGAATCTTATTCTTACAGTCAAAGAAGGGGCCAGGACTCTCTGAACAGGAACATCATGCACTCGTGGTTAGACAATAAGCCAGTCACCAAGAGGACTGGAATGCCCCCTAAACTGCAGGCTAAACTCTATTGGAGGCCAGTGCAGTAATGAGCCATCTCCTTAACACTTGTGAAAATTATGAAAAATTCTATTCATGATGCTTGTGTGTGAGAGAAGAGACTACCAACACAAAAACTTTTCACCTATTTATGCACAGCAAAGTATAGGACAGGACGTAGTCCAAGATATGGATATACAACACTCTTCTCAGCCAAGATATCCATTTTGTGTCACAAAATTCCATATTTTGATCAGCTTCCGGTTATCAATTTGTTCTCAAGTGTGAAAGCAATGCTTACCATTTCAAAACCTGAACTGCTAACAGCCATTTCTTAGGGACCTGAATAATGTAACTTGAGTTGCTTAGAACAGTGTTTCCCAACCAGTGTGCCTTGGCACATGGGTGTGCCCTCAAGCATGAGCAGGTGTGCCACAGAATTTTTTGAAAAACTACTTGAAGACTCCTGGATTGGCTCATGAAGAATCATGAGTTTATTTGGAGACTATATGGCAGTGTGCCTCAAAATAATTAAAGGTATCAAGGTGTGCCATGGCAGACACATGGATGGGAACCACTGTTTTAGGATACTAAGTGGCCTGGATTAGCCCATTGTTTTGTTTCTATACTTAGTAACTCAGATAAGAAATTCTCTACAATTTGGTAGATGCCAAAATGTTTGACAAGATTAAGGCTGAAGTATTCACAGTCTTTATACCTTTAAGGAATCAATATTGATATTCTGGGGGGAGGAAGGGGTGGATTGAAGGGTTAAATAAAGGATAATCTGGGAAATATTTTAGGAAAGAGAGAACAGAAAACACAAGTTGAATAGACTATAGTATTTAAATAGACTATAGTCCTTAGTTAAAGCCGTGTTTTATTGATATAGGCATACCAGAGAATTTATCAGATTATATTGAATGGGGATGTTATAAACTCCTGCTTACTTAGTGCATTAAATATAAATGTTGCCTAACAGGGAGGCAATAGGTCAAATGTCATTTAATCAGGTGTCAAAGAGGTGAAATTCTCAGCCCCAATCTTTTTATATAGGAACTGCCAATAAAGATAAGAAACAATTATAATGCATCATAAATACCATTTTATCTTTATTTTCTTCTTCAATAGAATACTTTGTTTTCCTTTTTTTTTTTTAAATAGTCTCATAATTAGGATGTCTGATTAATCAGAACTGTAGGCTACCCAAGTGGTGTCTTAATTAGGAGTATTTCACTACATTACTTTTAAAAATCTTTGTGGCTTTAAAGCATAGGATACACTGTAGTGTACTTTTAAAAGAATGGTATCATGGGCCAGCTGCTCTTACATAAATTTTTTATGAAATTGTGAGCAATCCAATATGTAGGGTGGAGGAAAGATGAAGCTTTGTCCAAACCTGTCCAAAGAAGCAGCTGTAAGTAAACAAAGCCCAAGAGACCTCATACTGGGAACGTGAAGTAAGGCGTAAAAGCAACTCTGAAACTCTCCATCATTGATTCAAGGTCTGCAATTAATGGGTGATACTGGAAACAGGAATGTTGAGCACATATATAACAAATTATTTTTCTTTTAAGCTATTGTATTTTACCCATAAGATTCACAAAACATGGTGCTGTAAATTACAGCAATTTTTTTTTTACCTATACTTCACCATCTTTGGGGGGAAAGTACAGTATTCCCCGCTTACATATCTCAAGAGCTAGCATACAGAATTTTTTTTAAGCTACATACAGTAAAACTTGCAATGCAAAGCATATTCAGGGGAAATCATTTATCAACTGCATTCAAATATCCAAAATGATTCCATTGCAATGTTGTTTGACCTTTAGTTGAAATAACTTATGTAACCAAATCTGTCTGCTTCCTTTAATGACAATAGATGGATCAAGATCTGTCACTGCATGTTTGTTTTTTGGAATGTATGTTTTGGCTGTGGCAATGACCATGGCCATAGCGTAGGCATATCACATTAACTTCAATATTTTGGTCCTTAATATTAATATTTTTGACAGCCTAGGACATGACAGCTAAAAGATTTCCTAGAACTCTAGGAGGACCGTAGTTGACAACTCTGCTCCGCATCTGTGCAAAAGGCAAAGCTTTCTTGGGAGCTGATCCAGACTATGGAACAAACTCCCATTGGAATTAAGAACTAGCATAAACCATACTATCTTTAACTCTAACTGCAAGGTGCTTTCCTCAACCTCCCTTCTGTCATATAAGCACATAGAATCATAGAATCATAGAATAATAGGGTTGGAAGGGACCTCACGAGGTCATCTAGTCCAACCCCCTGCTAAAAAGCAGGACCACTCCCCCTAAATTATCCCAGCCAGGGTTTTGTCTAACCGAGCCTTAAAAATCTCCAAAGATGAAGATTCTACCACCGCCCTAGATAGCCCATTCCAATGCTTCACCACCCTCCTAGTGAGAAAGTTTTTCTTAATATCCAACCTTGACCTCCACAGCTGTAATTTGAAACCATTGCTCCTTGTTCTGTCCTCTGTTACCCTCGAGAACAGCCTAGCTCCCTCCTCTTTGGAGCAACCCTTCAAGTAGTTGAAGGTTGCTATCAAATCTCCCCTCAGTCTTCTCTTCTGTAGACTAAATAAGCCTAGTTCCTTCAGTCTCTCCTCATAGGTCATGTGCCCCAGCCCCCTAATCATTTTTGTTGCCCTCCGCTGGACTCTTTCTAATTTGTCCACATCCTTTCTGAAGTGGGGAGCCCAAAACTGGACACAGTATTCCAGATGCGGCCTGACCAGTGTCGAATAGAGGGGAATTATCACATCCCTCGATCTGCTGGCAATACTCCTACTGATGCAGCCTAATATGCCATTGGCCTTTTTGGCAACAAGGGCACACTGTTGGCTCATATTCATCTTCCCATCCACCATAACTCCCAGGTCTTTTTCTACAGCGCTGCTACTTAGCCGATCTGTCCCCAGCCTGTAGCAGTGCATGGGATCTTTCCGTCCTAAGTGCAGGACTTTGCACTTGTCTTTGTTGAACCTCATGAGGTTTCTTTCAGCCCAGTGTTCCAATTTGTCTAAGTCTCCCTGGATTCTGTCCCTGCCCTAGAGAGTATCTACCATTCCCCCAAAACTTGGTGTCATCCGCAAACTTACTAAGCACGCAGTCTATTCCATCATCAAGATCATTAATGAAGATGTTGAATAGAACCGGCCCCAGGACCGACCCCTGGGGCACTCCACTCGTTACCGGTTGCCAACCAGACATCGAGCCATTGATTCCTACCCGCTGAGCCCGTTGATCTAACCAGTTTTCGATCCACCTTATGGTCCACTCGTCCAACCCATACTTCCTTAACTTTCCGACGAGAATGCTGTGGGAAACCGTATCAAAAGCCTTGCTAAAGTCAAGGTATATCACGTCAACGGCTCTTCCCACATCCACAAATCCAGTCATCTCATCATAGAAGGAAATCAGGTTGGTCAGGCATGATTTGCCCTTGGTGAATCCATGTTGACTGTTCCTGATCACTCTATTTTCCTCCAAGTGTTTCAGGATGGATTCCTTGAGGACCTGCTCCATGATTTTCCCAGGGATTGAGGTGAGGCTGACCGGTCTGTAGTTCCCCGGATCCTCCTTTTTCCCTTTCTTAAAGATAGGTACTATATTTGCCTTTTTCCAATCCTCCGGGACCACCCCCGTTCGCCACGAGTTCTCAAAGATAATGGCCAGCAGCTCTGCAATTACTTCCCCCAACTCCCTCAGCACCCTCGGATGCAGTTCATCCGGCCCCATGGACTTGTGCACATCCAATTTCATTAAGTGTTCCCTAACCTGACTTTCCAGCACCGAGGGCCACTCTTCTCTCCAGTCCGTGTTACCCCATGTAGTTGCCTGGGAGCTGGCCCGCCCTGTGAAGACTGAAGTAAAAAAAGCATTGAGTACTTCAGCCTTTTCCGCATCATCCTCCACGAAGATGCCTGCCCCATTCAGTAAGGGACCTACACCACCTCTGATCCTTTTCTTGTTGCTGATATACTTATAGAACCCCTTTCTGTTATCCTTCACATCTCTTGCTAGCTGCAACTCCAATTGTCCTTTGGCCTTTCTGATTTGATCCCTGCAGTCCCGAGCAATATCTTTATACGCCTCCTTTGTCATCTGTCCAAGCTTCCACTTCTTGTAAGCTTCCCTTTTATGTTTCAGCTCCCCACAGAGTTCCCTGCTAAGCCACGCTGGTCGCCGTCCACATTTGCTGTTCTTTCTGCACATCGGAATGGTATCTTCCTGTGCCTTTAACAGGGTTTCTTTAAAATACAGCCAGCTGTCTTGGACACCTTTCTCCTTCAGATCAGCCTCCCATGGGACCCTGCCCATCAGCTCCCTAAGGGAGCCAAAATCTGCTTTTCTGAAGTCCAGGGTGTGTGTTCTGCTTCTTTCCTTCCTTCCATTCATCAGGATCCTGAACTCTACCATCTCATGGTCGCCGCTGCCCAGGTTGCCATTTACTTCTACTTCCCTGATCAATTCTTCTCTATTTGTGAGCAATAGGTCTAGAGGTGCAAGGCCCCTAGTTGGTTCCTCCAGCATTTGTACTAGGAAGTTGTCCTCAATATTCTCCAAAAACTTCCTGGATTGCCTGTGCACTGCTGTATTATCTTCCCAGCTGACATCAGGATAATTGAAGTCCCCCATAAGAACCAGGGCCTGCGACGATCTGGAAACTTCTGTTAGTTGTCCATGGAACGCCTCATCCACCTCCTCTTTCTGGTCTGGCGGTCTGTAGCAGACACCCACCACAACATCCCCCTTGTTGCATTCTCCCCTAAACTTAACCCACAAACTTTCAACCATCTTGTTTCCACTTTCATAGTGGAGCTCCGAGCAGCCATACAGCTCTTTTACATATAACGCTACTCCTCCCCCCCTTTTTCCCTGCCTGTCCTTCCTGAACAATTTATATCCATCCATGGCAGTGCTCCAGTCATGCAAGTTATCCCACCACGTTTCTGTTATTCCAATTATATCATAGTTCCTTGTCTGTGCCAGTACTACCAATTCTTCCTGCTTGTTTCCCAGGCTCCTTGCATTTGTGTACAGGCACCTAAGATACCAGGCCCATTGCCCTACTTTGCCCTGTCGATTCTCCCTCCTGTCACATCTTCCTCCTTGCAATTTCTCCCGGTGTCCTCCTTCCCCACTCGCCTGAGGTATTATGACTTCATCAGGAAATAAAAAACAATTATTTGACCCCACCCCCCAGTTCCAACTACCCTCTCTTTTATTCCTGCTGTTACAGCCCCAGCATCCCCCAAGTTCCATCCCTTCCCCCAGGTTTCCCTCAGTTTCACTTACCTGTGGGCCTTGGTCACCTTCCCCCTTTGAATCACAGAATGGACATTTTAAAAAGCCTAATGCCAAAACCAAACCCCTTGATGCATACATAATCCTCTCCTGGAATGACAGAGAGAACGATTCATGCATGACAGATGTAAGTCACATTATTAAAATGCACTGTTGGAACATTCCAAGTTACACAGTGATGAGGAGTGGCAACCAGAAACGAGTGGAGTGCCCCAGGGGTCGGTCCTGTTCAATATCTTCATTAATGATCTCGATGATGGGATAGATTGCTTGCTTAGTAAGTTCACGGATGACACCAAGCTGGGGGGAAATGGTAGACACTCTGGAGGGCAGGGACAAGATTCAGGAAGACTTAGACAAATTGGAACACTCGGCCAAAAGAAATCTCATGAGGTTCAACAAGGACAAGTGCAAAGTCCTGCACTTAGGATGGAAAAATCCCATGCACTGCTACAGGCTGGGGACCAATCGACTAAGTAGCAGCACTGTAGAAAAGGACCTGGGGGTTATGGTGGATGGGAAGATGAATATGAGCCAACAGTGTGCTCTTATTGCCAAAAAGGCCAAAGGCATATTGGGCTGCATCTGTAGGAATGTTGCCAGCAGATCGAGGGATGTGATTATTCCCCTCTATTCGGCACTGGTGTCCTGTTTTGGGCTCCCCACTACAGAGAGGACGTGGACAAATTAGAAAGTCCAGTGGAGGGCAACGAAAATGATTAGGGGGTTGGGGCACATGACTTATGAGGAGAGACTGAAGGAACTAGGCTTATTTAGTCTACAGAAGAGAAGACTGAGGGGAGATTTGATAGCAACCTTCAACTACTTGAAGGGGTGCTCCAAAGAGGAGGGAGCTAGGCTGTTCTCGGTATTAACAGAGGACAGAACAAGGAGCAATGGTTTCAAGTTACAGCTGGGGAGGTCGAGGTTGGATATTAAGAAAAACTTTCTCACTAGGAGGGTGGTGAAGCATTAGAATGGGTTACCTAGTGAGGTGGTGGAATCTCCATCTTTGGAGATATTTACGGTCCGGTTAGACAAAACCCTGGCTGGGATGATTTAGTGGGAGTGGTTCTGCTTTTAGCAGGGGGTTGGATTAGATGACCTCATGAGGTCCCTTCCAACCCTAAGATTCTATGATAGTTCAGATCTAAAGCTTGTCCCCTAAAATAGATTTGAAAACATCACGAAAATGTAATTTCTTCTGAATTCAGGAAGAAATTTTTAGATAAATAAGAAAGTAGAGACAATCTAAGAAAATATAATAAGATTATAGCCACATGGAAATCTTGACAGCTAGGAAGTACAGAATCAAGTGAATGCTGAATAGCAATGAATACAAATTTCCCTATTTTATCCCAATTACAATAATAAAAGTATTAAATTTGCTGGCCCAGAAAACTGGAGTGGCCAGGATTCTAAGTTGTGACACAGGTGTGACTCTTTGGGGACTATGTCTGTGTCTACTTATAAATTCCATTTTTGTTTTGGGAATGCCTGTTCTATTTCAACATCTGTTTTGAGTATCATCGTTGGTATGGCTTTGACTGTTCTTTCAGTACAGTAATATGGCAGTTAGGGCACATACTACATCTGCACAACTATGACAAAGTAACCTAGGGCAGTCTATATTCAAAAGGCCTTAACCCCGTTGAACAAGATGTTTGCTACCAACAAGGTTGATGAGTATGAGTGGCATATCTTCACAGAAACATGTGTAGAGAAAAAGAGGGTGCTGGAATCACCTGGTCTAAGCACATGGCTCGGAGTGCTGCAGTTTCTACACTGATTCAGAAGCAGAGATTGTTCTGAAAGGTAGATGATTCTAGACTGCCGAAGTAATTTCATTGCCAAAAGCAGAAAATGGGAGTGTATGCAGGATCTTTTAAAGGATCTGGACCAATCCCAGAATTCATAAGGGCAGTGAGGACACTGAGGGAATTGTTGTTTCTCATGAATCTGAGAGAGAAAAATTTCTTTGATAAGCCTGTTTTTCCTTTCTTTACTGCTACATTGTCTCTGACTGGCACAAATGGAAAATGAAGGCTCTCACAAATTCTGTGGGGAAGATGTCAAAACAATTTGAGAGCTTGGGGGTTAAGACTATTTCCATGGTCTAGGCAACTGAACAGTAGGATCTCACTGGGAGATACAGAGCTAGGAACAGTGATCAGTTGGTACCCAGATTCAGGTTGATTGTCAGCAAGCAGGCTTCAGCAGTTGGATCGAATCACTCTAGTCTGGTGTCCATTTAGAGGTCAGACTGGACGACATTGTGATAAGAGAGAAGCCCTATCATCCTGAAGATGGATTTTTTGGAAGTAGTATAAGTGCCCTTTCCTGCATTGCATACACACTTTAGCAACCATTCCTCATATGAATAAATCCCATTAGTCTTTAGACTCCTAATTGTAGCATTAGTTTCTGACTCCCACCACATTCCCACAGGATTACTCCAGGCACGATGGTGATCTAATTCTGCATTAGAACTGCGGTTGGCCAAAATTATTAGCCTTAATCTTGTCCTTGTCCAAAGCATGAGTTACTGTTTTACAATTGTTATACTTTCTTTTCCCCTAGAGGAAGATCAAAATGAAGTCTTGTGTTCAGGCCCTGGCTAGTATCATATTCCAGAACTCTCATGCAAAAATCTCACAAAAACAGTTTATTCAGTTGTTTGGTATGTTCCATGAGAATAAGCAGGTCTCATGCTATTTAACTATATTGAAAGTTGGATGTCTGACCAAATTCACTAAATAAATATTCCTTAAAAAAGACTAAGATCATGATCTTCCAGAGCACAAGTGCTGTGAAGCAGGAGTGGAAGTGAAAGGTAAGGAGTGATGAGCAGAATGGGCACTGCAGGGAGGACCTAATCCTGCATTATTGGAAGATGGTTCCTTGCTCTTCTGTAACATTGAGGTTGGGGAGGTAGGGATACAAGAAGTCTACCACCAGCCTTTTAGATTGGGACATCAAGCCAGTTGATCCAGAACGTGTAGAATCAGCACCCAGCCACTGCCTCTGTTCACACAAACGCAATAGCCTTCTGCTCCCTGCTACACACTTGAATTAGGATTTACCATGTCAGAGATTAAGAGTTAATCAATTAATATGAAAAATAATGAAAAAATATAGCATTTGGATCTTCCTTGTTCTACTTTGCAAATGTTCATTTTCCTAGATAACAGTCTACCCGTTTTCAACTTCTCTAATCCCTAGCTGTTTCTAAATTTAAAATCAATGGTCTTCTTTATACATAACATTTTCTGGTCAGAGCAGGGATGACAGTAGATCCTTGATGAGTACTCAAAAGCCTGGGTCCATCTCCTCCCTCCGTCCCTCCCTCCCTCCCACATACACACCATTCACAAACTCAAAGGGTATGTCCACACAAATAAAAACCTGCAGCTGCTGACTTAGCTCATGGGGTTCAAGCTTAGGAGGTGTTCCATAGCTGTGTGGAATTCCAGGCTTTGGCTAAACATGGGGTCTAGGACTCTCCAAGGTAGGAAATTCCTAGAGCTTGGGCTCCAGTCCATGCCTGGAGTCTACAAAGCAATGAAATAGCTCTGCCACCTGAATCCCATCAGCTGAGTTGGCCGGCACAAGCCCACACTTTTTTTTTTTTCTGTGTAGACAAACCCAATGTCTGTATTCTCAAAAATAAAATAAAAACCCAGACTTTTCCATAGCAAACTAAATTGCATCATTTCTTCTGTCCCATAGAAGCAAAGCTTATCCACAACACTAAAAAAAAGGCTGAGGTTTCAGGGACTTTTAATCTCTGAAAAGATCTAAGCTTTTTCAAGTGTTGTGAAGCCACAGAAGTGATTGAGGGTGATCCTAGGAATTATAAACTGTTTAGAGGCTTAAATGTTTTTGTAAACAGGGGAAGTACCCTCACTCTTTTCTATTTTGCATTTGCTGAAAAATAAGTCTGAGAGAGGAGATCTACCTGTGAATCACCATACCAATAACTAGAGAGATATAGACTCAGACGCTAAAGCCACAAGGGACCAATATGATCATCTAATCTGAACTCCTACACAATGCAGGACACAGAACCTCACCCATCCACTCCTGTGATAAACCTCTAACCTATGACTGAGTCATTGAAGTCCTCAAATCATGGTTTAAAGACTTTAAGGTACAGAGAATCCACCAGCAAGTAAGCCATGCCCCATGCTACAGAGGAAGTTGAAAAACCTCACAAAGCCTTTGCCAGTTTGCCCTGGGGAAAAATTCTTTCCCAACCCCAAATATGGGAATCAGTTAAACCCTGAGCATACAGGCAAGACTCACTAGCCAGATACCCAAGAAAGAATTCGCTTTAATAACTCAGAAGCCACCCCATCTTATGTACTTTCTCAGTCCCATTAGCATATCCATCCCTAGTAGTCATAGATAGGTAAATTGCCAAACTAGGCTGTCCCATCATATCATCCTCTCCATAAATTTAATCAAGCAAAGTTTTGAAGCAAGCTACATTATTTGCCCCCACAGCTCCCATTGGAAGGCTATTCCAGAACTTCACTCCTCTGATGGTTAGAAACCTATATCTAATTTCAAGTCTAAATTACCTGATGGCCAGTTTGTATCCATTTGTTCTTGTGTTCACATTGGTGCTGAACTTAAATAATTCCTCTCCTTCCCTTGTATTTATCCATCTGATTTATTTATAGAGAGTAATCATATCTCCCCTCAACCTCCTTTTGATTAGGCTAAACAAGCCAAGTTCTTTAAGTTTCCTCTCATGAGGCAGGTTTTCTATTTCACGGAACATCCTTGTAGCCCTTCTCTGCACCTGTTCCAGTCTGAATTAATTTTTGTTAAACATGGGGGAAGCAAACATCCTACTTTGCTTCAGAAGTCTCATTTACAGAGCATCTCAAGGCTTGTGTGTGGTGCGCTGGCAAAGTTCACTGAAAGGGTGTGATTTGTAGAATGCTCTAAAATCCTTTGCTATGTTGACCACATTTCAAACAGTACCTTTTAGAAGCACACCAGCAGAGTTTACCCAGGGCACAGACCACAGAATATCAATACACTTTACAACTCATGCCCTCTGATGCACTTTGCCATATCATATAGACAGGTCCTAAGTTGATAAACCAATACTCACAGGCCTGGTTTACCCTAAGGAATTTTAGCACTGGTGTGCATCCTAGAGCTTAGCCTTCAACTGCATCAATAAGCAACAAACACAGCGGAAATTGGGCAACAACAGACTGACCATTTGCAGGTTTTGATCCTGGGGCAGCTTCTGCTCCACAGAACTTTTCCAAATTATGCAGGAATCACAGGAGAACAGAGAAAAACTCTCCATGCTCTTTCTTCTGAGCCATGCTCCTAATATTCCCTATGGCAAGCCTAACAAGTATGCTGTAGGAGCAGTGCTTTCTGGCTTTATTCCTCCCAAGGATTCCCCAGGCCAGGGAAAATCCCAGTTGGCCTGAGAAGCCAGCTTTTTGGTCCCTGCACATCTCCAGAGCAGTGCAAAGGGCCTGGAACCCAGATTGAAGATTAATCCCAAGCACTGACATTTAAATCTGAGCCTCAGCTGGAGAAGCACTGGTGAGAATACTTTTTCCTGAAATTCCTTAGAGTTTGCACAGCCCAAGAGTCTCAGTGGACAAATTCCCAGTAATCTGGTTTCTCTCACACTCACATGTTCACACATACAAGGTTTTTGCACATTGGCTGTTGAAAGTGCTCCTGCATATTCCAATCCATCAGCATCTAGGTAACATACTAAATACTCCACCTGCAGGCCTCCAAGTAGCACTCCCTCCTTTCAGAGGTACATACAATTTGTTGAACAAGTACAGCTTTTCCTGAATTAAGTTATAGGCACTGATTGACATCGAAGTAACAATCACATCATGGAGGTTCAATGTTTGTTATTTCTCAAGGATTATCAGGTCCTATTTGTTCAGTTTACAAGTAAAGAAATGTTCCCCCCAGTAACTTCCAGCTCTGCAAACTCAATGTAGGGTCTGAAGAACACATCTGGTTCCTTCTGAGCCCTTTATTATCATCACTGAACAAAGATTCCATAGACCGGATTGTGCCCTCAGCTACTCCTCTGCAAGCCTATAGTTTTGTGCACAACTATTTGGGTTGCAGAAGCATAACTATGGGTAGAATATATTGAAATCCCTGCAATTGGAACTTGGGACCAAGTTCTTGTGCACTTCCACCTAAGTCAATATGGTTATTATATTGGTGTAAATCAGAAAGAATTTGACTCTCATTTAACCAATCTATTCATTATGCATGAGCCTGAATAGAATCCTGTTCACTCTGTTTCAGCTGTGCTGGCTTTGCAAGGCTAACAGGAGTGAAAAAATAGTTAAAAATCTATTTTTGTCATTGAAGTCAGCAGCTATGTTTGAATAAACACAGGGAGCAATTCTGTTAATTAAGAGAGTGTCATTTTTACCGAGTCACATTCCAGAATAGCATTCCAGTTGAAATATGCTAATGTGAGGCATGGGTGCTATTTTAGAACTGGTGACTTTTACCTATTATGTGCCAAAGAGAAAAGAGCAGTTCAAGACCTTCAGCTAGATATCATGGTATTTCCCATAGTTCTTTCACAGTAAGAGGTGGATTTTCCCAGAGCAGTGGGCACAAAAGGACAACTGGTACAAAGAGTTAATAGTGCAGGAACAATTAACAGTTCAAATCAAAAGACTTAGGACATGACGTAGAAAGAAATGTTAACTTTTTGCCTCCTGAGTCTCTATGACTGTAGAGTTTCTGCTTTCCCACTTGCTTTATTTTCTAACCTTCCAATTTTCACTGCTGGGAATTACAGAAAGATAAAAGATGAAAAAATTAGCATATGATCACAATGCACTGTTACCACTCAAAACACTTGTATACGCCATGTCTACCTCTGTGGCCCCACAGTAATGTAAAATTTAGCAGAGGTATGTGCTTGGCTTACTGCCTACTGGGTTTTATTTTATAGATCACAGCTTGAAACCAAGGATTAAGTTTATTATTAAAAAGATATTTTCTGAGAAGAAGAGTGACTTGTTTTTAGAAGATTGAGAATGGACTTTGGAGGCAGGAACTCGAGTTCTAATCTGTACTTCTGCCATTGGCTCACCAGCTGTCCTTGCACCAATCACTTAAAACTAAATTTTCAGAGGTCTATGCACACAACTCCCCATCTGTGCACTTATTCCAGTAGCACATGGGAAACATCTGAGCAGATTTTCTAAGCAGATAACTGGGCATGTGCAGAATGTGTCCATGCCGAAGAACATACAACACCAAAGGACATGCTTGTAAATATGGCCTCAGGGAAGTGCCTACAACTTACTTGCAGACTTTCATGGAGAACACCATGACATATCTTAGTATGCAAGACACTACAGGGGAATGCAGGGGGAAAAATTCTAATTCTATTTCCATTTCCTTTTGCGTCACCCATTCCTACACAAGAGGGAAAACCCCAGAAACAGGAACACCCATTATTTGAGTAAAGGACAAAGATAAGGAAAGAAATATATAAAAGGCATTTTAGCATTTGAATTGTGAGAAAGAGGGAAACAATAGGCTGGGGGAATCCTTGAAGGGTGTAGAGCTTTCAGTGGATAGCTGGAAATGGTGATATAGGCACCCGAGAGAAGAAAGAAATTGCAAAAGGAGTTCAGGAGGGATGGGAAGATGTCAAGGAGCAGTCAAACGGCTTTTTTAAAAGTGTGTGGATAACGTGTATACGTACATGCGTGCGTGCATCAGTGACAGCAGGTGTGAGTTGGCTCAGCAGTAAGACATGCAGGATTTCTATTCTATGACCCTGCCAGCTCTGTGGACTCCTTGTCCTTGGCAGCCCCACAGATTTCCCTCTGCTTCTTAGTCTTCTTTACAGTCCTGTGAAAAACTCACAGAACTGATCCTGTCATCAATTATCTCTTCCATTGCTTCCATAGAAGCAGAAGTCCTTTCATGGAAATGAATCTTTGCCTGCCACTGCTCACACACCAGTGGTTTCTCATTGAAGAAATTCACCCCCTCATTGGTAAGGAGAGCTCTCTTTTGAGCCTCACCCTCTCCTGGCCAGTAGGACCAATGCCACCAGCAGCAGCAGCAGAGGAGGCCATCATATCTTAACATATGGCTGCAGCAAGCTTATATGTTCAGTGTCAGTTTCTACATTTTAGTGTCCAGTCAGAGTACACTAATATGGAGTTGTGGACTTAGCTGTTAAACACTCTGTGCCAGCTGTACTGGCACCCTGTTTTGAAAATTTGACTGCTGTGAGGGCAATCTAGCACATGTTGAGTCATTGTGCACCATACAAATCACTCACCCACCACTGATAAGCAGAGCCAGGAAGAAAGAAAAGACCTCGCTGTTCAGCAACTGCATAGCATATAACACAGTTTAGAAAAATACTGCAATGCTAGATATACTCTTATTAAACCAGCAGGGCATTCCTACCATGAATCTAAGCACAGTGTTTTATGGCCTCCACCTGGAATTTCAGGGCATCTTACTTCCCCCCTTCCCCAAGTTTTAAGAATGATCACAGGAACTAGAAATGCTTATTGGCTAGACCAGTAGTTCTTAACCTCTGTGTGGTGACACAAAAGTGTGTCACAGCATAGCGGCTGAGTGTGTTGCAGGCTAGCAGCCTGCTGCCAAAAGCCTGTGCCCCCCTACCTCTACCAGAGAGCTGCGGCAGCAGACTGCTGGCCCCTTAAATGCTTCCGCTGAAATGCAGAGCCAGCAGCAGGTCTGCTGCAGTGCTGTGTGCCCCATTTGGAGCAACACTGCCAAAAGTGTCTAGGGTGGCCACTTTTTACAGAGGCAGCCTCCTGCCACCGAATTGCCTTGGCAGGCAGTTTTCTTTCTGTGGCAGGACGACACTTGAAATTCACCCACAGCCAAAAGTTGTGCCACAAGTGGCAGCCTCGGCATTGGGGGAGCTTTGACATGTTGCATACATCCCAGAACCCTCCCAACTGTGTCATGATCCAGAGGGGGTTGAGAACTCCTGGGCTAGAAAGACATTCATATGAATGACAACAGAGTCTTGTGGCACTTTTAAAGACTAACAGATTTATTAATCGCATGAGCTTTCGTGGGAGAAAATCCCACTTCGTCAGACGCTTTGAAGATAGGAAAGTTACAGAGTGGGAGGAAATTAAATGCAGGGGAGTGTATGACATAGCATCAGGTCAGGCTGTAACAGCA